>JAQZBX010013285.1:0-40051 GCA_029593785.1 Cabassous unicinctus | reverse complement strand
TACAGATGAGGAAACTGAGGCACCAAGAAGGCAAGCAATCTAAAGTCATGTTATCTCTTTAATGAAATTGTTAATATCATATCGATATTGCAGGATGAAGAAAATCCTTCCATTGTACAGATGAGAAAATGGAAACTCTTTCAATCACACCTGTTCTTTAAGTGTGGCCCATTTATACCAAGGTTCAGAGACTTGCCTCTTCATTACAATAATATCTGCAGATTTGAAATTCTTCAGGTTCATTGATCCTGTGTATGTGATGCTTTGACAGTGTGATGTTATCTCTGTTACACAACGGAGGCAGCAGATACCAGCTGAACCACTGCAGTACATGTGCTTCCAGTTGAAAATAGATGATGTTAATGAGCAGTGCCAGCCATCTGTTGACATACTGATTTGCCACTGAAAAAAAATGGAGCACATTTGTTCACATTTCCAGATTATTTAAAAATAAGGAGCAATGGGAGTTATTAAGTTGGGCAATCTGGGTTCTAAGTAGCATTTATATACTTTTTTTTTCTCCTGGATGCCTTCTTTAAAATTAAATTTTTAATAACCTTTAAGCCTTGCAGCCTTGAGGGAATAATTTCTTTCACAGTAGTTCAAAGGTTTAATTTCACAGTAAAGCTTTTGAAATATGGTATTATCCCTTTTGTTCTAGAAAATTACTGTTTAAAAAAATCATATTTCAAAGTAATGATTGTAATGAGAAAAAGATATGAGGCCCAACTTCAAAAGGAAAAAAAAATGATAACCCTGCCTGTGATGTCCTCTGGTGAGCCTTTCCCTTGTGGGTTCTAATTTGTAACAGTTTGGAAAATCTTTGGAATTGTACAATCTCTGCCTGGTAATACAGCCTGGGCTGCAGTCTAAGAATGAATTTCCCCCTTTTAGGGTGGGATGGGGTCAGATTGATATAGACATAAAGTAACCATTAGATTTCTTATACAAATAAAACACATTACATCTTCAATCCTGCTGTGTGTGTGTTTTCTATAATGCTATCCCCAAACAATGCTATCTGTGGAGTTTTAAAACTGTTTTCATGGACATTAAAATCACATGTATAGTTGCAGAGGAGGCAGTGGGGAGTGGAGAGTGTAGCAGAGCCAGACTGAGACAGGGAAGCACATTAACTAATACTGAGTACCCAGTATGTGCCAGACACTGAATTATGCAACTTACATATGTTTCATCTTTTTTTTCAATCTTCACAGTAACTGTGAGATAAGTCCTATTAGCCCCATTATACTGATGTCAACACTCCTCACCTGACCTGATTACCCTAAGAATAAAAATCCTCAGTGCAACTTCCACTTGGAACTCACCTGGACCATTTATCACTTTATAAGAGCATTTAAAGGGATTTGTTAATTTGCTAAGATATTAAATAGATTAATGGAGAGAGACTAATGGAATCAGAACTATGCATGCATGATAGAATCAGACCCATACATATTTATGTGAAATAATACCATTGTTAGCTATGAAAGGATTGAAATGTATTGGAGTGTGGTGTGGTGGTCAGGGACATGGAATGAGGAGTGAAAATGCATGGATGCCATTTTCAAGGGTGCAAAGTCTTGGACAAATCACTGAAATTCTCTTAGCCTAAGTTTCTGCATCTGAAAAATGGATGCATAAAGACATGCAATGTTACCCTCATGGGAGAAAAAAAGGATAAGGGTGTGAAAAAGTTTTCTGAACTATAAACTACCATGCTAAATATATTCGTGGCAATGAACTCTATGGTATTGTGGATGTGGATGTGTGGCCATTGATTTTTAGACATTTCCAACACAGCATTTACTGATTTTCATTTCAATGATCTATTTAGATATCCACCGCCCCTACACACACATGCAATCCAAAATCCTCAGTGCAGAGATTGTATTTTGTTCATCATTATATCTGTCACATAATATATACTCAGTGTTTTTTGTTAAAATGTAACATTGCATTTCTATCTGTGCATTCATTCGTTCATTTAATTAGCAAAGATATCTACTAAGTGCAAGATAATCATTAGAATGGAATCAATTTAATCCGAAAGCGTTAATGAAATACATCTCGAATGGCTTATATAAATGTAGCGTATAGATGCTAATATCTTAAACTTTATTTGTGTTATTCCTTCTGTACCCTTTAAAATTTGGTAAATGTAACAAAAGCTAACATTTGTTGAATGCATACCACTTCCAATGCTGTATGATACGTACCCTTCATGCATTATCTGCAAGCATATAAACTCTCAAAATATCAAAGAAGTTAGTAATACTATTATAAATATTTAGGAAACCAAGACTTGGAGAGGCTAAGCAATTTGTTCGAGGTCACAGAGCTAGTAATATTGAGGTAAAGATTAAAAACTAGTTTCCTCCGATTCATTCATATACCCATTCATTATTCAGCCAACAAATATTTATGAAGTTCTTATTCTGCATAGATTCTAGAAGCTATGCTAGGTGTAGGGTACAACCCTCCCACTTGTGATTTACAGTCTAGCAGTAGAAGAAAGATATTAGGCACACAAAGGTATGATTAATTGACTAGTTACAATTTTGATGCATTTCCTTTATTTTATTTTTATTTTGATGTTTAAAGATGTGTAAACTGGTAGCTCCAAGATCTAAGCTCAGAATGTCCTTGCTATGTTGTGAACAAGCAGAAACATGTTCTCCTTTCTGACAGGTTCTTTACAGGGATGGGGTGGTGTTTGAGGGGCTTCTAGTACCCTCCTCTTCAAGGAGACATTTACCACAACTAATTTCCTGCTTAGTGGAGGTATTTTCATTACATAATTTATATTTTAATCTTTAATGTGGTATCTACATTCAAGTCTAAATACCATGGAACTATGATGCACTGGCTAAAACTAATTTTGTATGGCTGTAGGCTACGTATTCTCCCAGATAACCCAACAGGCACTTCTCAGGAATGAATGTCTTCTCTGTGAACAAAAATTGGTTCACAGACTGACATATTTCAATCTTGTAACATTTCAAGTTAGTATGCTAAATAATTTCTTGTCTTTGAACCTAGAGGCCCGGTTTGCTAGATTTAAACATACGATGGAGTAAAAGTTTCTATTTCATGTTAAATGAATGGCTGGTACTTGGAGTTTAACTTGATTTCACCAAAGGGCCATGAGCTGGCCTAAAGTCTGATTCTGCCGCTTAGAATTTGGGTGACCTTGGGCAAGTTACTTAAATTCTTGGAACTCCTATTTCCCCATCCAAAACTGTGAAATGCTTGTAACAGGATTGTTAGAAAGATTAAATTAGTTACTGTACATACAGAGTTTTTCTCAGTATCTGATACCCAGCAATTGTTCAGTAATTGCTAATTTCACCCTCCACTCTTCTGTTCCTTTCCCTCATTTTAAGGTTTAGAACAGGCTTCTTAGTATTGTAGATTGCCAATTATCATATACCCCAGATTTCCAGTATGGTTTTAATTTTATATATTATACACCCAAAATTCCAGTATTTCTCTAATAATTGATGCCTCTCATAATGCCTCACCCACCCAGACATGGAATAAAAAGTAGAAATCTTTGTAAATGGCACATATCTCTATTTTTCTGATTTTCTAGATGAGTATGTTGCCCAAGGAATGGAGAGGCTTGGTTGATGTCATAGGGTTATTTGGTGGTTGTGAAGTCCTGTGGTTTTAGTCTGGAAATCAGCTTGCATATTTATAGTCCAGGGTCAGACCACTGGTCAAATAATTATGTCTCAGGTTGAGTTTTGGGAAATATACTCACAGGTTTAGACTACATGGCAATTAAAATGCAGGAGATAGAGCAAGAAACAGTGGTGAATTCATTAACATTTACAGCCTATTAGCTATGGGATTTTTTTCCAGGGACAAGAGGCAGGCACGAAGGGATAGGGTATTTGCTTCTAGCAAAGAAGGTGAGGGATGGACCCTGGTGCCTTTAATGTTTTTCCACTAAAGCTCTAGCAAAACCAGCTTCTGCGATGAGGCAGACCAGCCAGCCTCTGCGTGTTTTGCAATTTTCAATGCACAGTTCCGCTTTCACACTTCAATAATTCATTTTCTAGCACTTAGAATCCAGAGACCTGCTTTCAGTGTTGTAGCTTAAATGCAAGAAGCAGAGTTTAATACCAAACATCTCCACTTATCTCATCTCATTCCCCAGTAAATTGTGTTGGAAAACATGTGTAAATAGTACCAAGCAAAGAGAGCATTTATAGTCTCCTTAAGAATGTATTCTATTTGAATTCTAGATCTAGTGACTTTTAGAAGGTGAACACTTTCCATTACAAACATGCAAAACTTTCTAAAGTGAATTTTCTAATACTATCATAAAATCATAGAATCTTCAGACTTAGATTCAAATAGAACTAACATACATGGAGCATCCAATTTGCCCTGCCTGTGTCCTGAATGGTCTCAATCTCTGTGTGATAGATATTATTATACCCATTTTATAGACAAGGTGCCTTAGACTGCCAGAAATTAAATTATTTTCTGGAGGTTGGATTTGAAATAGATCTTGGAGGTTGTCTATTCTCACCTCTGTCCCAAGGAGAAATAATTTCTACAAAATCATTGAAAGGAAAAGTCCAAATGGCTTGAATGCTTTCCATAATGAGGGATTAATTACTAAATTAACTCTTTAGGAAATTAGTGTAAAAAAAAAAAATCATCATTACTTCTTCCAGAATTTAGTTCCACTCTGAAAAGGCATCAATTTTAGCTATAGGGCGATACCTTCCTAGGATATAGCCATAATACACATTAAAATACCTCCTCAGGTTCAAATATTAAGCAATGATAAGTCTAATAAATAAAATAATCCTCTAAGTATTTCTTTTTTCTAATGATCTTAAATATTGGGAAAAAAATAAAACAAATTATCTGAGGGCATATAAGATGCTCTTAAAGTCTAAGGATGCCATATACAAGACAAATTGTTTGACAAGAAACTGAAGATGATGTACTGAGTAACTCATTTACAGATATTTAGATACCATAAGCAACAATGACAATCTGGTTTGTCAACACAGCTTTAAAGTAATTCAGGTGGAACTAATGCTGAATAACAAATTAGGACCATCATCTATATAAGCTTGAACTCTGAAGGCCACCAATATTTAATAGCCTTTAACAAACTCTTCATCAATGTGTCCCCAATAATTTAAAGGTCATGTTAAGGTACATGGACTATTTTGTGGATATCAAGAATGTGATTCATGATGTACCTTTGCCAATTATTTCTTACATGGTATTAATATAAATGACAGTTGCAATAATGACAGTTAATAATTATTAAGCACCCACTTTGTGTTAAACACTCTGCTAGCTAATTTGCACATTTTAATATTTTACCTCCAGATCTCATAGAAACATTGGCAAAGTCTGCCGTACTACCAATTTTAGAGCTGAGGAAATCAGAACTCAGAAAAGTCAAGTAACTCCTCTACAGATACTCAGATAGTAAGGGCCTGAGTTAGCACTCAAACCCAGATCTCTTTGACATCAAATGTAGGGCCTCATTCTTCACTGCCACTTCGAATATTTGATATGATCAAAATAAACTTTAAAGAAAGGAGTGCCATTCTTCATTGGATGTTCAGCAGATAGAAAACCTAAAATATGAGCCATAGCATCAATGGCAAGCTGATGACCAAAGATTCATGCTCTCTTTCCATGGTGTAGAGCTGTTAGACAGCCACAGACTATACTTCTTGGGCTGTCTTGAATATAGTGAGAAACATGTGTCCAAGTTCTAGCCAAGTAATACTGATGGAAGGGATGCATGCCTCTTCCAGACCAGGCTAATAAAATACGCCTGAGTCATGCTCCATTGTCTCACCTTTTTAATGCCAGCTGACTGTTCAAAATTTGGAGTGATCTTAGAATCCAAAGGTTGAAAGGGTAAAGACTCCAAAAGAGGAGTCCCTCAAGCACAGCAATCTTCCCTTATCCATATCTGCTGTTGATCATTCTCAAGGTGAAAGAGAAATATGCTTATATACATCTATTGTGTTAAACCATTGATACTTGGAGGTTTATCGCAGAGTAGTTAGTGATAATAATACACAGAATATGAGACATACATAATATTCCCAGTAATGTGGTCAATTAAGGTAACTTTGGTCAACAGACCAAATGGAGAATGGAGAAGCGTTACTCCAGAATGCTGAGTGGCCGCATTGTTGGCTGGTGCCTCATAGAACTGCTAATAAGAAAGTCACTAGTTCCCAGGGTCCTTGGTAAAAGAGAGCAGAAATCTAGTCTGTTTCGGGAAATGAAGCAAAATGTCAAAAAGAAGTGATAATATGCTAGACTAAAGAGACAATGTCTTCAGCAGCAAAAGGGCAGGCAGAATTTGACTTAAGAAGTCAAAGTAAACTGTACAGTTAAATCAATCTATCTATTCTCTTCCTTTCTCTCTCCTTCTCACTTTCTCTCTTGCACCATCTTGAATACAGATTAAAAATGTTGACCCTGGTAAGAATAACACCATCTATTGAGGACCTTTTATGTTGTAAGAATATTGATATATACAAACACATTTTTATCTCAATGACACTCAGAACAGCACATTAAGTAAGCATTATCTTAGCCATGTGGTACTTAGGGAAACATACTCAGAAAGAATAAACCAGGTGCCCATGGTCAATGGCAGATATGGGTGGGCTGGGGTCACATTTGTCTACTTATCCTCCTTAACCTTTGACACCTCAGGCTTTCATTTATGACAACCTGGTGACTCTACACTTTGTATTTTCTAACTCGTGACTTCCCAAATGATAAAACTCATAATGTTTATCCAGTCGCTGCTACTAAGCCACTCTGCTGAATTTCACTCTGCAGGCCATTCCCTCTTTTGGCTTGTCCAGAATCTCTATCTTCTTGTTCACTTCCTAACTGTAGCAACTTCTTGGCCTCCTGTACTCTGACCTTCCTTCCAAGACTTGAGCCACCTCTCTTCTTACTGGGAAAACTTCCATTTTTCAGTACTCCACACAGTTTCTTAACACTTGGAATTTTTCCCTAGTACATTGTTGTTATTGAATTTATGTTTGTGGCTCATACGTTCCTAGAGAAGAAATGTATTTTATTCTGTATATACAGTCTGTATTTTAGTTGTTCTCTTATGCAAAGGACATGTTCTATATAAATCTTACAAATGAAAATGTGAATTTGAACATGCAAATCTGGTACCAACTGTGAATTGAGACATAAATAGAAGAGTAAAATACATGAAATATTTCCTTCAAGGCTGGAAAAAATAGATCAAGGGAGACAGAAAAAGATTTGCTGCAGTGCTTGAGACCTTGTTTTCTGCCAAACTCAAGAAATACAACAATATTGACTTTGTAAGGTCAAAGTTATTGAGTTTTAAATAAAATTATTGCATTGGAAAGAAAATTTTTGATACACATCGAACGCAGAAAAACATGTCCATCAGAAAAAGGCTAGAGCTTGCCAGTATTAGCATTTTAATTCTTAGACACATAAAACAACATTTTGTATTACAAAGTATCTTGTAGGGTTACAGGAAAGGCAACTAACCATTCAAGGCTAATCAAGGGCCTACTATGTTTCAGGAGTTTTACTAGATTAATTCAATCATCATAAAAGTCCTTTGAAGTGAATTATATTGTTTCTCATTTCAAAGGCAAGAAATTTCTGGATGAGAAGTTAGGTGATCTGCCAAAGCCTAATGTGATTAAACATTATAATTTTAAATAAAATCAGTCTTCAACATGTAGTCTCCAAAGTCTGCATATATGATCTTGATGATCTGCAAATTTTACAGGGTACAACCTTACCATTCTGCTTATAGAAATTATAGATGCCTAAAATTTAAGATATGCTGAATTTATCATTCTTTGCTTTGCCATTTTTGTTCCCAAACCAACCTCTGATATCTTCTCCCTCCATGGACCCATATGACTATTTTAGTGTTTACCATCACTGTGTGTCCAATACGAGATGTGATATCCAATGCTACCACATCACCTTCAAAATTATGACTAAAGCATCGTGTTAGAAAATGGCTTATAGGGCTAGACTGCCTGGGTTAAAAGCCTGACTCAGTCATTTGCTCTAAATGTGACCTTGGACAAGTTACTTCATCTTTTGGTGCTTCACTTTCAATATCTATAAATTGGGACAATCATAGCTCCTAACTCATAGAGATGTGGTGAGAAGCTAGTGACTTAATATAGTTAACATGCTTGGAAACATGACTGGCTTATATTAGGCATTCAGTAAAGGTTAATCATTATTACCTCTTCCAGCCCTTTCCATTACCTCCCCCACACAGTAAATCTCTGATCTACACATTTACTTGTGGATTACTGGATACTGTGAGTTCTGTAATACCTCCATGTCTTTCCATGAGTTATTTCCTCTGTTTGATTTGTTCGCCCCTCTTCAGAGGCCTGGAAAATTTTTACTTTTCCATCAGAACAGAGATCAGTTCTCACCTCCTCTGGGAAGATTTTCTTGATTTCTCTTGGCTTAATTGTTATTACTCTAAGCTCCACAGTATACAGGTACACCTCTGTCAGAATTTGTAACATTATTAAAATACTCACTTATTTACATGGCAATTTGTATCTCTAAAAATAATTTCTTAGATTACAAGAACAATATCATATTAATGTCTATACTTGGAACAATAAACAGTGCACTCATGTTAGACACCCAATAAATGCATGTTGAATAGAAGAAAGAAGACTATGGCAATTTGTTTACAAAGTAAGTGCTGCTTTTATACGAGGTGGGATCTTCACTATAATATTTTCTTGGAGTTCTTGCGATAAGTCTGTCTTTTATGTGGCTATAAATATAATTCATGAGATACTTTTGATCTGATAGCAATTAACTCTTTGGATACGGTCTGGATTCTGTTCTATAATCAAATGTGCTATCATGAGGGTTCAGATTCTTGGAACCGGATTGTGAAGAGTAACATCACACTTTTTTTGTGAAGCATCAAATTCTCACTTTTCAGGAGATACGAGGAAAGGGAAAGGGAAAAAGCTAGCATTCGGTGCTTCTTGCATTATTGAGTGTCAGGCCTGCTCTCAGGCCCTTCACACTGATTCTCTCACTTATCATTTAATTTTTAGGTGAGGTTAGGTTACCTCTAACATCCTAGAGTAATTGGGATATTTTTCAATTTTTATTTTGTAATGTCTTGCAAACATTATGCCTCTATGTGTATATGTGTTTTAAGTCCATTTTATTGGGGTATAATTTACATACCACCAAATGCCATTTATTTTTACTCTCCTCCACACATCCCAGTTTACTCAGTAATACTTATTGGTCTCACTGGTCAGCAGATTCTGAGATGGATGTTCAGACGAAGGATATTGCTTGGGGAGTGCCCTGGAATTCATTCAACATGAAGCAAAAATCCACAGTGAGAATGGGAACCTAGGGGAGCAGAGGATTAATAGAAACGTCCACAGAGAGGTAGGGTCTGGGGATGCCTGAGAGCATCAGAGACAGCCGCAGACCTCTCAGCTTCAAGTCTCTAGGAGAATCTCTGTGCACACCAAGATGACCCGGGGCTGTAGCACAACTGTAGCAGCAATGTGGGATGTGTCTAGATAGGTGAATTGAGGCAGTGCTACCGGATCCCACAAGTGTAGAATGAAGTGTGCAGAAAAACGGAAACCCCTACATGCACTGGTATGGGGACACCAAGATGTTATTAAACCTAAAACGATCTCCTATGGGAGCAGATTGACCCTAATTTATGGGGGCTTCATTGACTCCCAGTCCAGCAATGTGCCATCACATGGAATGGCACTCTGCAGTAGAGACCAAGGACTATGCACAGGCTCAGAATGGACCCAAGGATCTCTTCTCCCCTGCCTCACCAAAGGCAACATCAGATACATCTTGCTATCCAAATGCCATTGTTGGGGGACACTGATCCTTCCCTAGTTCTGATTTTTGTTTCCATGTTAAATGAAGCTCTGTAATTATAATACTCCTGGCCTCTATCCACAACCACACTTGTTCCTTTTTCTCGCTTAACTGAATGTGAGTTTGGAAGGAGAAACTGGGCTGTGTCACATATTTCCTTCCTCTTTCTTGTTCATCCAAGGGCAGAGCCTTCCCCTCCTGGGAGACCTGCTGCAGTTCAGAGTCTCTGTCAGTCAGTTTAGCTGGTGTTCAGTACTGGAAAGATCTCTTGCCCATAGATATTCATCACATTCTTAAAAATCCACATCATCAGTGGTCAATGCGATACCATAGTTCAGTGGTTCTAAGACTCACATTCTTTCCACATTTTAACGTTTCTGAAATTGGGGTGCATTTTAGAACCAATCACATCTGACTATCACTCTTGGTCAGGGGGTGATCATGGCTGTTATCACTGACTACACACTTGTTAATATCAAAGGTGCCAGTGACAAATCTTGCCAAGTGGGTATCAGAATGCTGGGAGAAAATCTTGAAGATAATAGCGGATGACTTTTTTTTTTTAAGTCTTAGGAACCAAATAGTGAGAAGGTAGATCAGATATGTGTAGGAACACACCTGAAGCAGGAGTCAAAAAAGTAGTGGCAGCTTAAAAGCCCACCCCAATGGCTTCAAGATACATATTATTTTATCTTTTAATGGAATATTTGAAGAATGCGGCATCACCAAGGCTTCTGATGGCACACAGGGCAATATTGTTTGGAAGAAGCTCAGAAATTGACCCATATGAGTGAAGAAAATCAATCTCCAAATATGACGTTTTAGGACAACATTAATAGGTTATTTGGCTCATATTTTCTTTTTCTATAAGACTGAAGCATGATAAAAAATATACATTCAATTAAGTTTAAAGTTCTTTCAATAGCTTTAAAATAGAAATTATAAATCATGAGAAACCATTGTATTAATGCTTAGCTAGCAGAATTTTTACTTTTCTAAAATATATAAAATAAGGTGTCTTTAACGCTGTGTTCTAAAACACACAAAATAATGGTATGTTTTAACACGATGATGTGTCTGAAAATCATGATGCATTTTCTTAGATTCAAAGGAATGTGGTATTTCAGTACTTTTATTTACTTCTTTGCTCTGTTTCTCAAATGTTTCAATCCTTGAATGGAGAAGGTACTATTTATAGAATCCTTTCAATGATTGCAATGCCATTCTTGAGGAGAAAAAGAAGGGGACAGTACTCTAAAACACTGTGCTTTTACATGAAAGTGGCTGTTTTCTCAATGAAAGGAGACAGTTTAAACCCAAAGAGACTTAGGGATATTTAATTAACAAGCTTAAGCTGCTGTGCTACCTAAAAGGTAGAGGAGGTTCACCGAAATGCAGAAGCTATGTTTAGTTCATGAGTTTTAGTTGTACTTAATAAATATACAGTCTGGTTGATTGAGTAACCTGCCCAAAGTCACATAGTTATTGTGACTGAGCTGAGAATAAACCAAGATCATTTTATGAAAAAGTCATATTTCTTCCCAAAGTACCATACTCTTTCCCTTCTACACATTGTGGTTTCTTTTTTTTAATATTTATTTTTATCGTTTTTTTTCTCTTTTTTTAGTTCTTTCTTTGTTTTTTGCTGTTGTTGTTTTTAGGATGTACCAGGGATCAAACCCAGGACCTTGCACATGGGAAGCAGGCGCTCAACTGCCTGAGCTACATCCTCTCCCCTACATATTATGTTTTAATTGTATGGAGTTTAATTCTGTACCATCGTGACAAACTTTACTTTAGGTAAGGGAGCAATGGAAACCAATATGGCCTGAAAGGAATTTGTTTTCTGCTTCTTGATAATAACTTTTAACTTCTGGGGTGTGAATATGTACCTGTGAAACTCTAGAGAGGATTTAAAAGGGGAAAGGTCCCTCAATACACACTTGAAATGAATCCATGGTTAACAAGTCTCAGGTTTGAAACCAATGAATATTTAATTAAATGTTTGACTTCATCAAGGAGACTTAGTAAATTACTGTCAAAAATGTTAGGTCTATTAACATCCTTTCCAGCTCACAAATGTACCCCGAGCTAAAGGCACAGACAAGAGGATCAAGATGCAAAGGATGTTGAGCTGGCAAGGTTTTTAGAGATCACTTTGTCTGGCTTTCCAACAGATATTTTGCTCAATGCAGTTCCCAGATACTGTCTAAGAACAGGGGTTCCTTATGTCAAATGAGCTGACAGGGCAATCACCTGGCCCATGAGCCTAGTAAAAGCTATAAGAAATTTTCCAATTAAAAAACAAACACACCAAAAATAATCATAAAAAATTACAATAACTGATTGAACCCCTTTAATTCAGCCCTTCTTAAATACAGATTTTTCCATGTAAAACCATCTCTCTGTGTTTTAACACATATCAACAGCACAAGCAGCAGGTGGTTCCTAGAATATATTTTTGGAAATGCTTATTTAATATAATGAATATAACACATCATTTTTTATTAAAATAAGGAAGCCAAAGCCCACAGAATGTGGGTGACCTAGCCAGGACCATTTAGTAGACTAGTGCTAGACCTGCTGGGTGCTCTGCCAAAGCCTGTGCTTTTGTCCATACAAAGGCTTTTGGAACCTAAAGTTTGACCAGGCTTCTCTTGTGCTCCATTGGATTTAATGGTTTTTCAGGATCTTACAGAATTTTTATTTTTCTTTCTTGTTTTAACAGATACCTGAAGGGATTGGGTTCCTCTTCTACAATTTTGCAAAACTTCATCTTTGATTCATTCCAACATTTGCTTCATTCCACCCACTCCTCAGAGCGGTTAATTGCTTTATGTACACCTATATTCAGAATACTCTTAATTGCAAAAGAGTTTGAAGGATACAGGGTTTAAATTTGATTTACAAAATCTCTTAAGTGGTCTTCATTGCCTTTAGTGGAAAGTATCCTTGTTTCTTTTCCTTGTTTGAAAAGGTGTTAATTAATTACTTTGAGTTAATTTAAAATTAACAGTGAATACAATTTTATGTCTCTCTATTGAATCAGCAAATTCTAATGAAAACTATTGGGTCAAGAAGGTTCCTGCTTTAGGTGTGGTTAATCTAAAGGAATGGAGCATTTCTGAGACAGAATCATAAGCTCCTCTATAATTATATCATGTTGAAAGGAAATATTAAAACAGAACCTAATCTACTTTGAAGTAAAAAGAGGACTAGGTGTCTCTAGACTCAAGGAATCAATCCAATAGTCCAGAGAGGCTATTGGCTTTCATGGGAGCTTGTCAGCTTATAACACTAGATTCAAAAAATTGTCAGCACTGGGAAGAACCTTTGAGATGATGTTGTCCCATTCCCTCTCTAGAAGATGAGAACATAGAAACCCATAGAAGGGTCACCCAGTAAATTACTGCCAGTGTTTGAAATTAGTATAGTTCCCCTTACTTTATATCCCCCCAAAAATTTAAAAGTGCTACAAACGGTAGATCACACTATTTTCCATTGTGTTGGCCTTCTGGAGGCAGTAACCACTGCAGCACTATGAACTTGAAAGCATGGCATACTAAACCCTTGTCGTTTCTGTTTATCTGAGGTATTAGTTCTCTATTGTGTACTACAAATTTCCACAAACTTAACAGCTTAAAATAAAGCACATTCATTAACTCAACAGTTTCCACGAGTCAGGAGTCTCGGCATGGCAAACATGAGCCCTCTGCAATCAGGTGCTGGCCAGGCTGTGTGATTCTCTGGAGATTGGGGTCCTATTCCAAGTTCACATCGTTGTTGGTATAATTCAACTAAATTACTTGCCTTTGAAGGACTTAGGTCCCATTTTCTTGCTGACTGTCCTGAGGTTCTCTCGTTTCCTAGATGCCACTCACAGTTCCTTGCCATATGGCTCTCTCACAGCCCCTTTCCAACATGGCTGCTTACTTCTTTAAGGGCAGCAAGAGAACCTCTCCCATTCCTTTTAAGTACCCACCTGATTAGACCAGATTTACCCAGGATAATCTCCCTTTTGATGAACTCAAAGTCAACTGACTAGGGATCCTAATTATATCTGCAAAATTCCTTCACCTTTGCCACATAATGTAACCTAATCACAGGAGTGATATCAATCATATTCATAGATCCTTCCACTAATGGGGAAGGGATTACACAGGCTATGTTCACCAGTGCAGTATGTGGCTCAGAGTAAGTGCTCAAAATATGCAAAAATGAAAAATAAAATAGGAAGGAAAAACAAAAGGGGAAATGAAAGAAAGGAAGAAAACTACATATGGGGAATCAGAGAACTTATTGTCTTTCCTGCTTTGTAGCTGCAAAACCAGAGCTTCAGAATAGAGAATTATCATGTCCAGCAGAACACAACTTCATGTTGACAAAATGGAACCAGACTCAAGTCTCTTAACAGCAGATCCAGTCTCTTTCCACTGGCTGTTTACCAAATGCATATCCCACAAGGCATTAATTCCTTGCTGCTCTGCAAAGGGTCTCTCGGCATTATGAATGATTCTGCATGCTAGACACATAGAATATAGATTGGCTCACAAATACCATATTGTAATTACAGTTTGGGAGTATGCTAGGCTGTGCAGCAAGGCCTGTAAGTCACAGCCAGTTGATAATTTCCTTATAAAACATTCCCCAGAATAGCAAGGAATACAATTTAATAAAGTGAATAGGAAACAACAACAACAACAACAACAAAGAACATGGCATGGAGTGTGGTAGCAAAGAGGTCAGGTTCTGAAGTCAGACAGACTTGGATATAAGTCTGGATCAACCACTATTTGGGGAAATCATTTAAATCTTTCAAACATCAATTTTCTTAAAGCAGAGTTGATCATGCCTATCAATTGAGATTGTTGCAAAGATTAAATGACAAAATGCATGTAAAGTTCTCAGCACGGGGCCTGGAATAGTGTTCCTACAGATTATCCCATGTACACCTACCTAAAGTCTCCATTCCTATTCAACCTCAACCTCATACAGATGCTCCCTGGATCCAGCAGTACTTCCCTGGTCCCTAGTCTTTAAAAAAGGGGAGAGGGGTGTGGATACTATTTTTTCAATTGCAGCACTGTATTTTTAAAGAAATCTCATTGGGATTATTTGCTTATGCATTGTATGTGCATAGCTTGATAATTTTTTACAACCCAACACACCCTTGTAACTAGCACTCAGAGCCCCACAGGCCTCCTTGTTCTCCCATTTAGAAACTGCCCACAACCCACCCATGACTAACTTCTTTTGTGACTTACAACAGCATACATTAGGTTTGCCCAGGTGGAGTGTCATATAAATGGATTTATAAAGTGTGTACTCTACTTTTCCCAAATTTTCCCCTCAATATTAAGTTTGTGATATTCATCCATATTTGTCACTGGAGTTGTAGACCATCTGCTTCCTATTACTTTATAGTATTCCTGTGTGTTAATATACCACAACTAGTTTATCCAGTCTACTGTTGGTGGGCATTTGAGTAGTTTCCAATTTGGGGCTATTATGAACAGAGTTGCTATGCTTTACTATATGGATTTTTATGAACACGTATGCATTTTAGCAGCCTACTTACTTAGAGGTGAACTTCTGGGTCATTGTTTATGCATATGTTTAGCTTTAATATACTGTCAAATAGTTTTAAAAGTGGTTACACCAAATTAATATGTCCATTTCCTTATTGAATTGTCCACCTTTTTCCTATAGATTTCTAGAAATATTTTAGATATTCTGGATAAAAGTTCTTTGTAGCTATATGTATTGCAAATATCTCCTTCCAATCTGTGGGTTTCCTTTGACTCTCCTGATAAGTATATGCTGTTAATTCCAATATATTTTTATTTTATCAAGTTTTGAAAATTTCTTTAATTTTAATTCTGTTAGCTCTATTTAAAGCAACCCCTTAACCCTAAAAAATAATAGGAGTGCAGTGAAGTTCAAATAGTATAGCTACACAATGTAACTTCAATTCCTTCAGCCCAGCCTGTGCTGCCCTTCAAAATACGGGAGGCCAGAGCTAATCTGTCTTCCATGAAGTTGCCCAAGGTCTCTCTTTTTCCCATTTCTTCTACAATTCATTCTGGCTAATAATATGTATAAGAGAATCATCAGCATGAGAAGACCAAAATAGCATTGCTTAGTAAATTAGGAAGAGGGTAGGGCAAATAGCTAACAAGACAGATTATAGGGAGGATCTTTAAATTTAGGAAGAGGTGGGAGGTTGCAAACCAGACCTGTATAAAAGTAATTGGCGTTAAGTAGCATATTCAGTAACTTAACCTATATATAAGAAAGGGTTGATGTAAGTGTGGCCTGTGAATCTTTTTATTAGCTACCTACTGTTTTGTATTGTTCTGAGAGTTTTGCCTATATTTATTTGATTACTCACTGGATTTGTGTTTGTCTAAGGCAAGGATTGTGCCCTAGGTTGGTCTGGAAAATCCTCTGCCACATCTAGCTACTGTAGAAGAGACACGTTCCCTTCTGCCAAGCATCTCAAATTCGAGTACGTGAGACAGACCTCTATGAACCTGACAAGAATATGTTGCAATATTGTCAGACAGTATTTTCCATCAATGTTCTAGAAGCACAGAGATTTTCAGCACTGGGATGAGAAAATCTTGATAATAAGAGGTGTATTGACCTAGGTCTTGAAGAATGAGAACTTCTCTAGATAGAAAAGGAAAGAAATAATAGTTTGTTCATTAACTTTTTTTTAAATCACCAAGACACCAGGAAGTCAATGTGAAGAAAAGCAGTGGCCCTTATACACACAAAAATCGTCGATTCACATTAGGTAACGTGGGTTTGTAAGGTTGGGATTTAGCTCACATATTGTCCATGGGAGGACCACCTGGAGTTTTAGATAAAAGGGGAGGAAAAATAAACGTCTCTCTAACCTGTCTGTGTTGGGTATGTATTGACCATGTGCTATCTCAAAGAATCCTTGGGGGAAATAATGCAAAAAGCATTTAAGCAGCACAGAAGATGAGCCCTGCAGGCAAAGTCTGAGGTGAGGAGTTAGACTCCTAGAGCATTGGAGAAACTGTGCATAAGGCCTATTCTGGTTTTAAAATGCCATCTCAGGCAAATGAATAACTATATGTAAAATCTGCCCTAAAGTCTAAAGCTTTTCATTTGGATTCCCTCCAGAAATAATTGGGTATTCTTGAATTAAAAAACAAAACAAAACAAAGTTACTTGGAAACTGCACATATACGTAAATAAACACACACTCAAATCTGGATCCTCTAACATACTCTAAGAGGCCCTTGTTAACAGCTAAGGGCAACACTGTCCAATAGAAACATAATGGAGTCACCTATGAAATTAAAAAAAAAAATTTTATTTTTGTTTTGTTTTGAGGTACCGGGGCTGGGGATTTAACCCCAAACCTCATACGTGGGAAGTCAGCGCTCAACCACTGAGCCACATAGGCTCCCCTGAGTAGGTTGTTTTGTTTGTTTGCTTGTTTTTTTTTTTTAGGAGGCACTGGGGGACTGAACCCGGGACCTCCCATGTGGGAAGCAGGTGCTCAAGTGCTTGAGCCACATCTGCTCCCTCAAAAGCTTTAAACAGTAAAAAGAAAAAGGTGAAATAATTTTTAGAAATGTATTTTTAACCCAATATATTCAAAATATTGTCATTTCAATATATAGTAAACAAATTTATTGATGAGAAAATCTTACATTCTTTCTTTTATGGACTAAGTCTTTGAATTCAGTGTATTTTACACATAGAGAACACCTTATTTTGGACAAACCACATTTCTAGGGCTCAATAGCTACATGTGGCTGATGGCTATCATATTGGGCAGTGAGAAGAATTTTAATAGAAACTCAAAAATTGAGTGAAATTTAAGATAATTTTAGGCATGCCTTACCTATTACAATTTTATGTAAATAAAATTTTACTTTATAATAATTTTAGATTTACATAAAATTTGCAAATTTAGTACAGAGAGTTTCTTTCTATGCTGCCCCCAGTTTCCCTGATTGTTAACACCTTATATTAATATGGTACATTTGTCAAAATCAATGGACAGATGTTGGTACATTATCATTATCCAAACTCCATACTCGATTCTGATCTCATTAGTTTTTTCTTAAGATCCTTTTTCTGTTCCAGGATCCCATTTAGGATACCACATTACACTTACTTGACATGTCTCTTAGGCTCCTTTCTCTGGGCTGGGATAGTTTCTCAAAATTTCGTTGATAGCATTGACAGTTTTGAGGACTACTTGGTCAGGTATTTTGTTGAATATTGCTCAATTTAGGTTTGTCTGATGTTTTTCCTCATGATTAGCCTGGGGTTATGGGTTTTGGGGAGGTAGACCCCCACAGGTGAAGTACCATTCTCAACAGATCATATCAAGGGTACATGCTATCAGTATTACTTATCACTTATAATGTTAACTTTAATCAACTGTCTAAAGTAGTGTTTGACAGGTTTCCTCATTGGGAAGCTATTTATCCCCCTTTCTACACTGTACTCTTTGGAAGTAAGTAACTAATCATAGCCCATAATTAAGAAGGATTATTTACATAAGTTACTTGAAATTTTTTGTACCAGATTTTTTTTCTCTTCTTCCACGTTTTTAATTCAATCATTTATGTATATCAGTATGGTTTTTAGTTTACACTTTGAGGTATAGACTAATATTGTATTTTTTATTTTGTTGCTCAAATTGTTCCAGCTTTGGCCATTGGGCTTCTAGTTGGCTCTTGTGTGCTTTTGATACATCCTAATCATTACAGTTTTTTTTTAAGTACTTCCTTACTTTCCTGCACTAAAAGACTCCAGGTTCATCTTGTATAATCCATGTGTCACACAACAATCAGCCATTTCTCCAAAGAACTCTGGTACTTGTATTGAAAACCAAGATCTGGACACTGGGTCATATTATCTTTAGATGGAAGAGTTCTGTCCTCTTCTATAAATATATAAACTACCGTACAATTTGATGAATTCAATATTTCAGGTGGTGTGTTGTTTTGTTTTGTTTTGACTTGACTTGACAGTCCCAAAGCCAGCACCTTTCAAAGTTAAAGTTAAATCTTTAACTCCCTCAGTGGCTGCTGGATACTCTTTTCACACTGAATGCCTCTTTGTCCAAATGAAGATTGCCAGCTGTGTACAAGCATTGACACCTAATTGAGGGCCTTCTGGGAAGCAGCCAGCATAATTGAAAGGGAATTGAAAATGGAGAGCTTTGTAGGAAGCATTTTCCATTAAGACAGAGTCTCATAGATTTGGCTATGGAGACCTCCACAACCATACAACACCAACAGCCACTTGCACAGTTTAGTCTATGCTGCTTGCCCAGCATTTGGCGAATCAATCTGTACCATGATCTCATTTAACCCTTAGAGCAACCCCAAACATAGGTGCTAATTATTATTATTTCTGT
The DNA here is from genome assembly GCA_029593785.1 of Cabassous unicinctus. Classification (NCBI taxonomy): domain Eukaryota; kingdom Metazoa; phylum Chordata; class Mammalia; order Cingulata; family Chlamyphoridae; genus Cabassous; species Cabassous unicinctus. The sequence continues at coordinate 20,709 of JAQZBX010013285.1, read as the reverse complement.
TTTACAACTAAGGAAACTGAACCTGAAAGATTAACTTGCTCATGGCTCAAAGCTAGAGATTGACAGAGGTGGAGATCTGAGGGCTCATCACCCTAACCTCAATTAACCTCACTTAACCACTGATTGAGGCAGGTTAGTTTAGGGAAAGAGGGAAGACTTGAGTCACAGATGGGACTTGGCAGAGGTCATGTCCATGAGACCCCACCCGCAAACTCCCTGAGGGAAGGCTGCTACTAAGAATAAAGCCGGAAAGACACTGCCAAGACCCTGGCCGTGAGGTCCCATCTGGAACCCTTTCTGGGGTCAAGGGGAAGCCCTAAATAAATCCAAACAGGCCTCCCTTTTGGTCCCAGATGACCCCAAACAAAAGGCCTCGTCATTGGCCCCCTTAGAGCTAACAGGTGGGGTAACCAATCAGAACAGCAAACAGCTGGGGCTCTTCTCCAACATTAGGAAGGGAAAGGAGTAAATAACAGCTTCAATAAAAGTAGCCCCCCCAACCCCAAATGCTCTCTCTTTACTTGAAGGAGCCTACTTCCACATCTTGGGTATATACTTCTGTTCTTTTCTCTCATTCCTCAATAAACTCTTTTTACTGGCCTAACTAAACCAGCTTGTTCTTAAATTCTTTTATGAAATGTAGCCAAGAACCTATAGGAACCCAGTATGCCCCAACTTCAAGATTATCTGGCTTCATATACCTTTAAAGGAGATTCCAAATATTTTTACTTAACGTATCAGGCTTTGCATTTAATTTTAGGAAGAAGCAATATTTGTTTTCAGAACTCTTTTAAATTTTGACTCAGCAAGAGCAATCACCATAAATATGGCTGGAAAATTCAACCCAAACTCATCTATGAAAGGACCTATGAGATGAAAGGGGTTATTCTTTGGGAACTTCTTTGGGAAAATCATGTTGTTCATTAAGAAAATATTTATTTGCTTTTGCAATTTGATTTTATATTTGGATATTGATATAAATACGCCCTTTGATTAGTAATAGAATTGTACCAAAGGATTTCCACTAATACATGAATATTTTTGTGGTATTTTTTTCTAATTTTAACTTAGAGAAGCAATTGCAAAATGGAAATCATATAGGTTTAAGAATCAGAGGGAACTTGATTCAAATCCTGACTCTGCCACTTTTTAACTGAATGGCTTTAAGAAAGTTTCTTAAATATTCTGTACTTCAGTTTCTTCGTTGGTAAAATGAGACTAGCAGAGGATTGCTATGAAGGCTAAAAGAGATAACACACACCAGGTGGCTGCCCAGTTAATCCCACTACTTCGTAATGATAATTCCAACTACACCGTAATGATAACCCGTGTTGTGCAACTGATAATGCTTATAGTACAGATTGCTGAGTTAAACGTGGCTTTAATGAACGATGTCATGTAATCCTCACTTCAGTCCTCTGAGGTGTATGTTACTGTTATAGTTAATTACAAAAAGGAAAAAGACTTAGGAATATAAAGAGGCTTCAAAGAGCCAGTGTAGGGGGAGCCAGGATTTGAACCGAGTATTGCCTGGTGCCAAGGCATGAGTTTTAATCCTAATTTCCTTTGTGAGCTCCATGAACAGGGCAGGGTCTAACTTGTTCATACTGTACCCTTACTGTCCCAGGTAATGCATGATGTGCAATAGGTCAAATAAAGAGCTGACGGATGAGTGGCTGAGAAATCATTCCCTTTTCTCTTGCTGAGGCTAATTGACATTTAGACAAATTAGAGAGGAGTTCCTAAATCCTCAGGCTTTATTCCCTTTTTATCATTTGCGTGCAAAAATGATTTTGTAACAGACCTGAAACACTCATCACTTGTTCTTTTGGGTGAAAACTGCATAAAGCAGCCTCCAGACCCATCCAACTCATGATAAAAAGGGAAAATGACAAGTCTATTATTAAAGTTTTGATTAGTACTATTAGCCAAGGGCCAAAGAGGGGTTTTGTTCAACAATTTTGAAAAACCAAAGAAGCAAATTTCATGTCGGTTTTATGCACTTGTCTCAAAATGAATGACTGACACTTCAAATTGTCAAAATGTCGAATTCCTTCAAAGGCTTCCAAATAGGGTGGAGTAGGGCGAACTGCTCTGCAAGTTTTCAGAAAGACTGTTAATTTTAGAGCTTAACTTCTCTGCCAAATTAATTTATGTTTGATATTTTAGCTTTTTACTCTCTACCCTTGCTCGTCTCTGAGAAATAATCTAATCAGGGTTTGACCACAGATGCTATTCTTGGAGCAATACGGAGCACTGTGGCCAGATGTGACATCATGGTGTATTGCATTCACCTTCCTTAGGCTAGACAGTGAATTGCCAATCGAATCCCTTTCAATCTGTGCAGCTTCAGGGGTGATCTTGGAATCTGACTCACATTTTCAAATAAAGAGGTGTGGATGCGTTCTGGGGGTGGCCCAGCATCATGTGAAAGGACAGCCTGTCCGGGTTCCATTAAGAACTGTGGCAGGAAACCCATGCATTTTATGACATCTGGTCCACATCCTGATTTCAGGAAAATCCCCCATATTCTCATTCGATTACATGAATCCTCAGGGCCACTAGGCTTTGGAATGGGATTTGTATCCCGGTGGGGGAAGGCATGTGTAGAGAAAAGAGAATGGGCTTTGAAATCAGACATGCTTGCTTTGGGTCACTGCTCTGCCACTTACTGGCCTGTGTGCCAATGTGGGCTAATTTGTTTTAATGGCTACAGAGTAAGTCCCCAACCCCACCAGCACTTTTTCAAATGTGTACTAATTGGTTTCTCTGGAAATCCTGCAGAGATTATTTGGAACATTGTGATTCCATTTCCATGTTAAACATATAAACAAAACAAAACAAACAAAACAGAAGCATGTGTTTCCTGTCCTCCCTCTTCACTGCTGCCAGACATGTTGCTAAAAATGCAAATCATGTCACTGTCACTGCCCCACTAAAACCAAGGGCTCTCCATTGTCCTGATCACACTTGATAAAAAGTCTTGTGCACCACCCTCCCTCTATCTCCTATCACTGCCTGTCTCACTCTTTGATTTTCAGCCCACTCAAACCTCTGTACCTTAGTTTTTTCGATTTTTTTAAATGTACAATTTGATAAGCCTTGTCATATGTATATACTCATGAAACAATCACCATGAACATTTATTTATGATCCCAAAATGTTCCTCTTGTCCCTTTTGTTTTTAAATACTTTTTAAAATTATTTTTTTAAAAGATACTTAGATTACATAAATGTTACGTAAAAAATGTAAGGGATCCCCCTGTGCCCCACTCCCTACCCCTCGCATACTTTCCCACATTAACAATATCCTTCATCTCCCCTGCTCAACCCCCAGGTAACCATTGATCTGCTTTCTGACCCTATAGATTAGTTTTCACTTTTTAGATATTTATATAAATGGAATTATTCAGTATATACTCTCATATTTGGCTCCTTTCTCTCAGCATAATTATTATGGGATTCTTCTGTGTTGCTGAATGCATCAGTAGCCTATTTCTTTTTATTGCTGAGTAGAATTCTATTGTGTGTATATATATATTATTATTTATCTATTCAACTGTTGATGGACATTTGAGTTGTTTCTAGATTTTGACTATTACAAATAATGTTGTGATGGACATTCATCTACAATAGTTTGCATAGCTATACTCATATTTCTCTTGGGTACATACCTAGAACGGGAATGACTGGGTCACATGGTAGGTGTGTATAACTTTTTAAGAAATTTCCAAAATGTTTTCCCAGGAGTTTCTACCATTTTACATGCATACGGCAGTATATGAGACTTCCAATTGTTCTGCATCCTTGTCATTCTTTTTTAATTTTAGACTTTCTAGTAGGTATGTAGTGGCACCTAGGGTGGTTTTATTTTATATTTACCTAAAAATTATTGCTAATGCTTATCTGCCATCAATATGTATTTTTTGTAAAGTGTCTAAAAATCTTATGCCTATTCATTATTGGTTTGTTTAATTACTTAACATCACATTTGGAGAGTTCTTTTTTTTCAGTTTAAACTCCTTTATGAGATATTTGATTTGCAAATATTTCCTCTCAGTCCGTGGCTTTTCAAAAATTCTCTTAGCAGTGTCTTTCTAGAACAAAAATATTTAATTTTGATGAAGTCAATTTTATCAATATTTTCTTTTATAGATTGCTTTTTTGGCATCATATTTAAGAAACCTTTGCCTAACCTAAGGTCACAAAGATTTTCTCCTATATTTTCTTCCAGGATTTTTTTTTTTTTTTTTTTAAAGATTTATTTATTTATCCCCCGCTTGCTGCTTGTGTTTTACTGTGTCCATTCGCTGTGTGTTTCTTCCGTGTCTGCTTATCTCCCCCCTTGCTGTGAGGTCCTGCTGCATCAGCCCACCGCGCCGAGCGGGCCGGCCTGCCCTCACAAGGAGGCCCCGGGACGCGAACCGGGGGCCTCCCATATGGTAAACGGGAGCTCTATCCATTGAGCCACACCCGCTTCCCTCCAGGATTTTTATAGTTTTATATTTTGCACTTAGATACATGATTCATTTTGAGATAATATTTATATACAGTTTGGGATATGGATCTAAGTCCAATTTTTGCATATGAATATCCCATTGAACCAAAACCATTTGTTGAAAAGACCACCCTTTCTCCACTGTATTCCCTCTGCAACCTTTTCAAAAAGCAATTGTTCATAAATATGTAGCTTTATTTCTGGGTTCTATATTCTCTTCCATTGATCTATATATCTATCTTTATGACAATACCACACCACACTATCTTGCTTCCTATATTATTTTAAGAAATCTTGAAGTCAGGTAGTTTAGTCCTCCAAATTTGTACTTCTTTTTCAAAGATATTTCATCTATTCTAGGTAGCCTTTTTATTGCCATATGAATTTTGGAATCAACTTTTAAATTCTTTTTATTAAGTAGCCTGATGAGATTTCTATTGGAATTGTGTTGAAGCCATAGATCTCAATTTGGGGAGAATTAAAATCTTAACAATACTGAGTCTTGCAATTCATGAAAATAGGTTATTTCTCCATTTATTTGGATAACTTTTTATCCTCAATGTTTTTTGGTTATTGGTGCATAGGTCTTAAACATCTCCTGTTAGATTCACCCATCTGTATTTCGCATTTTTGATGCAATTTAAAATAGTACTTTTTAAATTAAATTTCAATTTCCAATAGTTTGTTGCTAGCAGATAAAAATAAAACTAATTTTTTTCTACATTGGTCTTGTATCCTGCAATCTTGCTAAATTCACTTAATCATTCTAGTAGTTTTTTTGTAACTTACAAAAAATTCTCTAGAATTTTCTAGATTCTAGATTCTAGATTCTAGATTCTCTAGAAAATCATGTCATTTGCAAATAAAGGCAGTTTTAATTTTTCTGTTCCAATCTGGATACATTTCGTTTCTTTTTCTTATCTCATTGTGCTTACTAGAATCTCCAACAAAATGTTATCCTTGATTTGTACCTGATCTCAGGAGAAATCATTCAGTCTTTCCTCAGTTTTTTTTTTTTTTTTGCACCTTTTCAGGTTAAGGAAGTTCCCTTCTACTCTAATTTAATGTGATTGCTTATCTGGCATGTATATTGGATTGGATCTTTTCAAATACTTTTCCTGCTTCTCTTGAAATGAGCATATGATTTTTTTCTGTCTGTTAATATGGTGAAATACATTAATTTTTCAAATGCTAAATCAATCTTGCATTCCTATAATAAACACTAATTATTCAGTATGCATTATTTTTATACATTATATTAAATTTATTAAATTTTTAAAAAGAAATTTGTATCTACATTGATGAGGAATATTTGTCTATAGTTTTCTTATCTTATAATGACTTTGTATGGTTTTATCATCAGGTAACATAGATCTCAAATAATTAGTTGGAAATTGCAGCTCTTCAATATTTTGCAATAATTTGCATAGAATTGATACTATTTCTTTCTTTAAGATTTGATAGAATTCACAAGTAAAGTCATCTTGACCTAAATCTTTCTTAGTGCAAATGTATATATTGCAAATTCAATTTCCGTAATAGTTATAAGGCTACTCAGTTTATCTATTTCTTCTTGAGTGGGCTTTGGTAATTTGTGTCTTTCAAGAAATGTGTCTGTTTCATCTAAGATATCAAATTTATTGGCATAGAATTGTTCATACTATTCACCTCTAAAATTCCTCATATTGGTAATGTGCGTCTACTTTCTTTTATTATAAACCAATATGGCTAGAGGTTTATCCATTTTATTAGTCTTCACAAAGAATAAACTTATGGTTTCATTGTTATTTTTTTTCATAGTTTTTGCTGCATTATATTTCATGGAGGAGATTGCATTGAATTTTTGTTATTTCCTGTCTTCTGCTTCCTTTGCATTTAACTTACTCTTCTTTTTCTAGTTCTCAATGTGGAAACTAAGATGTTTTTTTCACTTTTCTTTCCTAAAATAGGCATTTAATTCTATAAAATTTCTTCAAAGTACTCTTCTAGCCAAATTCTATATCAAGTTAAGTTGATATATTGTATTTCATTTCATCCAGTTCAAAATATTTCCTAATTCGCCTTTTGATTTCTTCTTTGATCCATGGGTTATTTAGAAGTGTGATATTTAATTTTTAAATATGTGCGGATTGTCCATACATCTTTTGTTATTGATTTCTAGTGTTATAGCGCAGAATTATGGCCTACCTTACTAAATGTTCCATCTGTACTTGAACAGTGTGTATTCTAGTTGGGTGGAGTATCCTATAAGTGTCAAATAGGTCAAATTGGCTGTTAGTGTTATTCAAGACATCCATAATCTTATTGATTTTCTATTTATGTATTGGAATCGATGAATATGATAATATATTTACGTATTTCTACTCGAAGTTCTACTTCATGTATTTTGAAGTTCTGTTATTAGGTGTACAAAGGCTTCGGATTGTTACTTTCTCTTTATAAATTGTCCCCTTTATAATTGTGAAATGATCTTCTTTAGCCCTGGTAATATTATTTGTCAGAAATATACTTTGGTATTAATCTAGCTACCGCAGATTTTTTTGATTAGTGTTAGCATGGTAGATCTTTTCCTATCTTTTTATTTTTAAACTACTTGCAACTTTATATTTAAATTGTGTTAATTGTAGCTGGCTTATAGGTTTTGTAGAATCTGACAATCTCTGATTTTTGATTGGAGTGTTTTAGTCCTATTATATTTAATGTAATTATTGATATAGTTGGGTTTAAATCTACCATATTGTCTATGTTTTGTTTTGTTTACAATTTGTCCCGTGTATTTTTTGTTGTCTGTTCTTTCATTCTGCCTTCTTTTAGAATAACTAAGCATTTTGTAAAATTATATTTTACCTCCTTTGTTGGCATAATAGCTCTACCTCTTTGGTGTATCATTTTAGTAGTTGCTTAGGGTTTATAGCATATTTCTTTCATTTATTACGGTTTACCTTTAAGCTCTATGATACCATTTCATGTATGTAAAGTATAAGAACTTTACAACAATATACTTCCACTTGTTCCCTCCTGGCCTTTATGCTTTGATGTCATATATTTTACTTTTACAGATGTTATAAATTCCACAATACACTTAATATTTTTCCTTTAAACAGCAAATTATCTTCTAAATACATTTAAGTGTAAGACTTTTAAAAAATATTTACTCTGTATTTGTCATTTCTGGTGCTCTGCATTACTTTCTTTTTTTGTTTTTAGTAAACAGCTTTTAATCCTTCACTATAAATATTGTACCTACACATTAAATATAAGGAGCTGGTCTTTCCATATCATGTCTGAGTTTTTTCCAATCAGATTTATTGAGACATGACTCATATACAAGTCATCTATTTTAAGTGTACAATTCAATACTTTTTAGTATATTCACATAGCTGTACAACCATCATCACAATTTAAATTTAGAATTTTCATCATCACAAAAGAAACCTCATACCCCATAGTAGTCACAACCCAACCTCCCTCCCCCACACTCTTAGGCAACCCGCTAATCTATATTGTATCTCTAACAATTTACCTATCCTGAATATTTTATATAAGTGGAGTAATAACCATTATTGGTCTTTTGTGACTGGCTTCTTTTATGTGGAATACTGCTTGCAAGGTTCATTCATGTTGTAGAATTATCAATACTTCCTTCTTTTAATTGCTGAATAATATTTCATTGAATGGATATATCATATATTGTTTATCCATTCATCAGTTAATGTACATTTAGGTTGTTTCCAATTTTCAGCTATTATGAGTACTGCTGCTATGAACATTCATCTACAAATTTTTTTTATGGATTTAGGCTTTATTTTTCTTGGGTGTATAACTAGAATTGAAATTGCTGGGTCATCTGGTAATTCCATGTTTAACACTCTGATGAACTGCCAAACCGTTTTCCCAAAGCAGCTGCACCATTTTATATTCCCAATAGCATTGTATGAGGATTCCAATTTGTCTACACCCTCATCAACACTTGTTATTATCTGTCTTTCTGATTATAACCATACTGGTGGATGTAAAATAAAATTACACTGTGGATTTTATTTGCATATCCCTAATGGGTAAATATGTTATTTTAGTTTGCTAAAGCTGTTGGGAGCAAAATACCAGAAATGGTTTGGTTTTCACAATACGGATTTATTAGGATAAAAGCTTACAGATCTGAGGATGCAAAAATGTCAAGATCAAGGTATCAACAGAAATGCTGTCTCACGAAAGTCAGCTGCTGGCAATCCTGGAGTCCTGCCACGTGGCAAGGCAAAATGGAGGCCAGTCTCTGCCAAGGTCCAGCCTTCCCCTCAAGACTCCCTTTCTCCCTGAGCTCAGCTTTGAATGATCAGACATATGGCTAGTCTCTCCTTTCTCTTCAGTTTAGGCTGCTCTCCTGATTTCAGCCTCCCTCCTCTCTCTCAGCCTCTCTGTCTTTCTGTAGCTGGGCACAATCCTGGCGTCCTTTCTCATATGACAGGGTAACAACAGTTGTCTTTCTCTGTGTGTCTCCATTTACGACTCAAGGAAAAGGATTAAGACCCACCCTAGGTCCCACAATCTAATCAAAGGCCCTTAACCGAAGTGATCTAATCAATGGTGATCAAACCAGGAGGTCCCTTAACTGAATCTAAGCAGGAAGCCCCACATACAAAAGGTTTCCATGCACAGGAATGGATTAGCTTGAGAACATAATTTTCTGGGGTCCACAAAAGACTCAAACCAGGACAGATGTGAACATTTTCATGTAATTATTGAACACTTGTATAGCTTCTTTGAAGAACCATCTATTCAGATTTTTTGCCTAGTTTTTATTTGACTTGTTTTTATTATTATAAAGTTGAAATGATCTTTTATATATTCTGAATACAATTCCCCTATAGGAAATACGATTTGTGAATATATTCTCATATTTGTGATTCAGTTGTCTTTTAATTTTGTTGATCGTATCAAGGATATAGTTAACAGCACAAATGTTTTTTTTTATTTGGATGAAATACAAGTTATCAGTTTTTTTCCTTTGTACCTTCTGCTTTTGGTGTCATATCTGAGAAGACTTTGCCTAACACAATATCATGAAGATTTACAGCAGACACAGTCCTAAGACTTACAGTACATGGGTGGTCAAAAGAGACAAGTTGTTGCCTTCATGTATATTAAGTTTAGTGGGAGAGACAGACATTTATTCAAATAAACACAAATATAGAATTACAAACTAGTTAGTGCTCTGAAGGAAAAAGGGAAAAAACAGAGACAGGTGTAAATATAACAGGGGACCTGATCTGGTGTGTGCATGTGTGTGTGTGTGTGTGTGTGTGTGTGTGTGTGTATTTTGGGAGGGAGTTGTCAAGGACATGTTCCCTGACGAAGCAATATTTGAATTTAGAAATGAGGATCTGAAAGAGGAAAAGAGGAAAGTTTTACAGGCAGAAAGGGACGCACTAAACACTGAGGCTTGAGCAGGCATTTCATCTATAGGACCTGAAAGATGGACAATGGGGAGAAGCAGAGAAAGCCAGGGTGAGGGAAGTGTCAGATGAAGCTACAGAAATAAGCAGAGGTAGCATCATGCAGAATAGTGCACATGTTAAGAATTTTAACATTTTCCCTAAAAGCAATGGGGAGTGATTGGGAGGTTCATCACTTTGGCTGTGGTATAGAAAGTAGATTGTTGGCAGAAAAAGTGGCAGTGAGGTGACCAGTTAGAAGGCAATTGCAGTCATTCAGGCAAGAGATAATGGTGGCATAGAGTATGATAGCAGTGGAGGTGAGGAGTAGTATGGAAACTCATGGGGCACTTACTTAGAAAAATAAACAGGGCTTAGCCTTGGATAGGATATGGGATTTATTGACTGAACACTACATTTATCCTTGAAAGAAGATAGTGTCCCTTTGAGCTTCAGAGTTTTAAAGTTAAATAATTGGTTCCCAAACACTTGGTCATTTTGATGGTTAGGCTAATGATTCAACTTGGCCAGGTAATTGTGTCCAGGTGTTTGGTCCAGCAAGCACTGGGCTAATTGTAATACAAGAGCATTTACGGACTTCGATCACCGGTGAGTTTACTGTGTGGATGGTTGATTACATCTGCATCAATCAGGGATATTGCGTCTTCAGTGGGTGGCGATTTTATCCAATCAGTTGAATGCCTTAAAAGGGGAAGTGATTTCAACATTCAGAGAGAATTTCCCAGCTCGACTTTGGACAGCCAACTTCTCCCAGGAACTCATAAAGGACCTTTCATCAGACTTTCATCGGAGCCCCTGGTATGCATCCTGCCTGCAGAACCTGCACTTGTGCATCCCTAAGGTCACATGAGAGACTCTTTTAAAATCTCATATTATTGACAGATATCTCCTGTAGATTCTGTTTCCTGAGAGAACCCTGACTAATGCAGCTTGGTACCGGGAGTGGTTCTTGAGGAACAGAGTCTTAAACATGGGAAGTCTGAGGTGGTTCTGGGAGTTTTGTAATTGGCTCCCACTCTAATTGGACTCAAGGGTACTAATGACTCCCTTTCCAATAATGAAGAGGTTGCAAAACAGTCCATGGCATGAGCTGGCAAAAGAAATATGCAAAATAGCATCACTGGATTCCCCTACTTCCACGCTTATAAGAAGCAAAGATCTGGGTCAGAGTGTTTTCAACACCTTAACAGAATTTTGTGGAGTCAAAAAGTATAATGATATTGGCTGGCTCCTCCTAAATAATCTGGATACAGTTACAAAAGAAAGAGATGAACTAAAGGCTTCAAATTTGAAACGTAAATGCCGCATGAATGATATGAAAGTTTCTACGTGTGCCTTGAAAGAAAATCTTGTCTCCTGTAGCCACAGACTTGAGATATCTGAAAATCAAACCCAGACTCTCATTGTACAAGTAGCAGAATTACAGAGGAAACTAAAATCTCAACCTCTCAGGGTTTCTGCAATTAAAGTGAAGGCATTGATTGGAAAAGAGTGGAACCCTGAGGATTGGGATGGAGACATATGGGATGATGATCATAATGGTGGGGACATTGGATCCCTAAATTCTGCTGAGACTTTACCGGATAAACCTGCATTGGCCTGTGTGTGGAGACGTCATCTTGTCAACCTTATATCATCCAGCCTCCAGCCTGCCCCACGGAGTCCAGGCTTCCTTCCAGCCCTGAAGTGGGTACCAGCCAAATGGATGCCAGCACTGCCCAGCCTCTTGCCTGCCCCAGGGAGTCTGGACCTCCTCCAGGCCCTGAGGCAGGTACCAGACTAACTCCAGCATATAGTGTCCAGCCTCCACCCTGCCCCAGAGAGTCTGGACCTCCTCCCAGCCACGAGGCAGGTACCAGCCAAATTCCAGCATGCACTGCAAAACTTCCAGTCCACCCTGAGGAATCTATCTTCCAAACCCTGCCTGAAGAGATTAATCCTGTCTCACCAGAAGAAAATGCAAAGGAATGCCCTGAGGTCAGTAGCCCATAAGACATCTCTAATCCTTCTCCTTACCCACACCCCCGCCCCCTCTTGTCTTCGAGACCCATTACTAGACTAAAATCACAACAAGCCCCCAAAGGTGAAATTCAAAGTGTGACCCATGAGGAAGTATGCTATACTCTGAAAGTACTGCATGAGTTTTCTAACTTATATAGACAGAAGTCAGGGGAATATGTGTGGGAATGGATACTAAGGGTATGGGATAATGGTGGAAGGAATATAAAGTTGGATCAGGCTGTATTTATTGATATGGGCCCACTAAGCAGAAATTCTGGAGTCAATGCTGTAGCTGGAGGGGTTAGAAAGGGCTCTAACAGTTTCTTTGGGTGGCTGACTGAAGCATGGACCAAACAATGGCCCATCATGTCTGATGTTGAGATGCCCAATTTGTCCTGTTATACAGTATATGAGGGGATTCAAAGGCTTAGAGAGATTGGAATGCTAGAACGGAATTTCCATTTGAGACCTGCCCACCCATCCCAGAAATATCCAGAGGACACACCTTTAACCAGGACTGTGAGGAATAAATTTGTAAGACTAACTCCATTTTCTCTGAAAAGCTCTGTGGTTGCTCTTCTCTACAGTCCAGATATTACTGGGGTGGAGGGGGGGCTGTAATGGAATTGAAATCTTTAAACATTATGGGGATTATTGAAACTTGGTCGGGTAAAAGTCAAGTATCAGCAGTTAATCGCCAAAGGCAAGGTGGGCTTGACTACCGCAATGAAAGACAGATTCAAAACAGCACACAGAATAGTCTGAGTCGCATGGAGTTATGGTGTTGGCTAATAGATCATGGGGTACCTAGAAGTGAAATACATGGGCAGTCTACTAAACTTCTTCTGGATCTGTATAAGCAGAAGAGTTTTAGGTCGAGTGAACAAAACCCTAACTCAAATTACAGATGCAGATAATCATGGCCCCTTAATCAATTCCCAGATTTGAGACAGTTTACAGACCCAGAGCCCCTTGAATGAGAAGGTAAGGTCCCCTTGGGGAAGGATCCTGTTAAACTGCCAAAAATTTATACTGTTCATCTTCCTCCCACCTTTCCCCAGGGAGACCTACCGCCTTTTGCCAGAGTAACTGTGCATTGGGGAAAAGGAAATGATCAGACATTTCGGGGATTATTAGACACTGGCTCAGAAATCACATTAATTTCAGGAGACCCAAAACGTCACTGTGGTCCACCAGTCAGAGTAGGGGCTTATGGAGGTCAGGTGATTGATGGAGTTTTAGCTTAGGTCTGTCTCACAGTGGGTCCAGTGGGTCCCCGGACCCATTCTGTGGTTATTTCCCCAGTTCCAGAATGCATAATTGGAATAGACATACTCAGTAACTGGCAGAATCCCCACATTGGATCCCTGACTTGTAGAGTGATGGCTATAATGGTTGCAAAAGCCAAGTGGAAGCCCCTAGAAATGCCTCTGCCTAGCAAAATAGTAAATCAAAGGCAATATCGGATTTCTGGAGGGATTGCAGAGATTAGTGCCACCATCAAGGATTTGAAGGATGCAGGGGTTGTGATTCCCACCACATCCCCATTCAACTCTCCTATTTGGCCTGTGCAGAAAACAGATGGATTGTGGAGGATGACAGTAGATTATCGTAAACTTAACCAGGTGGTGACTCCAATTGCAGCTGCTGTCCCAGATGTGGCATCATTGCTTGAGCAAATCAACAGTTCTCCTGGTACCTGGTATGCAGCTGTTGATCTGGCAAATGCTTTTTTCTCAATTGCCATTAGTAAGGACCACCAGAAACAGTTTGCTTTCAGCTGACAAGGCCAGCAGTATACCTTCACTGTCCTGCCTCAGGGGTATATCAACCCTCCAGCCCTATGTCTTAATATTGTCCGCAGGGACCTTGATCATCTCTCCCTCCCATGAGACATCACACTGGTCCATTATATTGATGATCTCATGTTGATTGGACCTACTGAGCAAGAAGTAGCAAAGACTCTAGATATATTGGTAAGACATTTGCATGAGAGAGTATGGGAGATAAGTCCAACAAAAATATAGGGTCCTTCCACCTCAGTGAAATTTCTAGGTGTCCAGTGGTGTGGGGCCTGTAGAGATATCCCTTCTTAAGTAAAGGATAAGCTCTTTTACCTGGCCCCTCCTATGACCAAAAAAGAAACACAACGCTTAGTTGGCCTCTTTGGATTTTGGAGACATGTTCCTCATTTGGGTGTGCTACTCTGGCCTATTTACCGAGTGACCAGAAAGGCTGCTGGTTTTGATTGGGGACTGGAACAAGAGGAAGCCCTGTGACAGGTCCAGGCTGCTGTGCAAGCTGCATTACCACTTGGACAATATGATCTAGCAGATCCAATGTTGCTGGAAGTTTCAGTGGCAAATAGAGATGCTGTCTGGAGTGTTTGGCAGGCCCCTATAGGGGAATCACAATGCAGATCCTTAGAATTTTGGAGCAAAGCCTTGCCATCCTCTGCAGATAACAAACCCCTTTTGAGAAGCAGCTTTTGGCTTGCTACTGGGCCTTAGTAGAGACTGAACACTTAACCATGGGCCATCAAATTACTATGAGACTGGAGTTGCCTTTCATGAGCTGGGTATTGTCTGACCCACCAAATCATAAAGTTGGGCATGCCCAGCAGCACTCCATAATAAAGGGGAAGTGGTATATATGAGATAGGGCTCGAGCAGGTCCTGAAGGCACAAGTAAGTTACATGAGGAAGTAGCCCAAATGCCCATGGTCACCACCCTTGCCATGTCACCTTCTCTTTCCCAGCCCACAGCTTTGGTGTCTTGGGGAGTTCCTTACAATCATTTGACTGAGGATGAGAAAACTTGGGCCTGGTTTACAGATGGTTCTGCACGATATGCAGGTACCACACGAAAGTAGACAGCTGCAGCACTGCAGCCCTTTTCTGGGACATCCTTGAAGAATAGCGGTGAGGGCAAATCCTCCCATTTGGCAAAGCTTCGAGCAGTGCATCTAATTGTTCATTTTGCTTAGAAGAAGAAATGGCCAGAGGTGCATTTGTACACTGATTCATGGGCTGTTGCCAATGGTTTGGCTGGATGGTCAGGGACTTGGAAGAAACATGATTGGAAAATTGGTGACAAGGAGATCTGGGCAAGAGCTATGTGGATAGACCTTTCTGAGTGGGCAAGAAAAATGAACATATTTGTGTCCCATGTGAATGCTCACCAGAGGGTGACTTCAGCAGAGGAAGAGTTTAATAATCAAATGGATAAGATGACTCGCTCTGTGGTTAATGCTCAGCCTCTTTCCCCAGCCACTCCTGTCATTGCCCAATGGGCTCATGAACAAAGTGGCCATGGAAGTTATGCATGGGCTCAGCAACATGGACTTCCCCTTACCAAGGCTGACTTGGCTACAGCCACTGCTGAATGCCCAATCTGCCAGCAGTAGAGATCCACATTCAGCCCCCGATATGGCACCACTCCTCGAGTTGACCAGCCTGCTACCTGGTGGCAGGTTGACTACATTGGGCCACTTCCACCATGGAAGGGGCAGTGATTTTTTAAACTGGAATAGACACACACTCTGGCTATGGGTTTGCATATTCGGCATGCAATGCTTCTTCCAAAACTACCATCTGTAGACTTATCGAATGTCTTATCTACCGCCATGGCATTCCACACAGTATTGCTTCTGATCAAGGAACCCATTACACAACAAATGATGTGTGGGAATGGGCACATGCCCACGGAATTCACTGGTCTTACCATGTTCCCCATGACCCTGAAGCAGCTGGATTTATAGAACGGTGGAATGGCCTTTTGAAGACTCAACTATGGTGCCGATTAGGTGGCAATACCTTGCAGGGCTGGGGCAATGTTCTCCAGGAGGCTGTGTATGCTCTGAATCAGCATCCTCTCTATGGTGCTATTTCTCCCATAACCAGGATTCATGGGTCCAGGAATCAAGGGGTAGAAATGGGAGTGGTACCACTCACTATTAACCCTAGTGACCCACTAGGAAAATTTTTGCTTCCTGTCCCTGCAACCTTAAGCTCTGCTTGTCTACAGGTTTTATTCCCAAAAGGAGGAGTGCTGCCACCAGGGAACATAACAATAATTCCATTTAACTGGAAGTTAAGACTGCCACCTGGCCACTTTGGGCTCCTCTTACCTGTGAATCAACAGGTAAAGAAGGGAATTACTGTACTGGCTGGGGTGATTGATCCTGACTATCAAGGGGAAATAGGACTACATCTACATAATGGCGGTAAAGAAGAGTTTGCCTGGAATGCAGGAGATCCTCTAGGGTGTCTCCTAGTACTGCCATGCCCTGTGATTAAAGTCAATGGAAAATTGCAACAAACCAATTCAAGCAGGACTAACAATGACCCAGAATCTTCAGGAATGAAATTTTGGGTCACCCCACCAGGCAAAGAACCACAGGCAGCTGAAGTGCTTCCTGGAGGTAATAGAAACATGGAATGGGTAGTGGAAGGAGGTAGTGTTAAATATGAACTTCGACCACGTGACCAGTTACAGAACCGAGGACTGTAATAGTCATGAACCCTTCTTCCTTGTTTCATTATGCGTATGATTGTATATGTGCACAAAACGAATTTATTTGTTTTCTTCCCCAACATTTTCGCCTATTATATGAAAAGTTGTATTAATTCCATATCATAATATTTAAGGATGTCAAGTTTAAGAATCAATATTACCCAAGGACTTGCACCCTATTCCGTGGAGAATTAATGTGTTTCCGGTTGTACGCAGGGGAGTTGAACATTGTTAGATGGAAATATATATGTATGCTTGTCTGTTATTGTTTTTACTTAGAGACTAAGTATGGTTTAGGGTAATGTGTATGGTTGCTGAGCTGACAAGTGGTGGACTGTGATGGTTAGGCTAATGTGTCAACTTGGCCAGGTAATTGTGTCCAGGTGTTTGTTCCAGCAAGCAATGGGCTAATTGTAATACAAGAGCATTTATGAACTTCGATCACCAGTGAGTTTACTGCATGGATGGCTGATTACATCTGCATCAATCAGGGACACTGCATCATCAGTGGGTGATGCTTTTATCCAATCAGTTGAATGCCTTAAAAGGGGAAGTGATTTCAACATTCAGAGAGAATTTCCCAGAACGTCTTTGGACAGCCAACTCTCCCAGAAACTCATCAAGGACCTTTCATCAGACTTTCATCAGAGACCCTGGTTTGCAGCCTGCCTGCAGAACCTGGACTTGTGCATCCCTATGGTCACGTGAGAGACTTTTAAAATCTCATATTATTGACAGATATCTCCTGTTGATTCTGTTTCCTGAGAGAACCCTGACTCATACAGTCATCCTTCAATAGGATTGAGTACCTGACCTTCTTGCTTAGTTATGCTTCCAGACCTTTACTAATTAACTTCCAGTTTCTGGTCTTTTCTCCTATATACAGCCTCCATAACACCTTTCAGACATGATACTTGATACAGGTTTTCAAGTACAATATTGTACCTACTTGTCTGCTAAATTATGTGTTTTTATATCCTTAGGTTATTTTTTCTTTTGGCAGCTGTTAGTACAATCTAACCAATCAAGCTATGTCTTCCAGAATATTAAGAGGTAATGGGTCACATAGCTGGCATTTTTATAAGCATTACACAAGATTGTAGAGTGGGCAAGAAGAATTGTCTATTAAAAGCCAATTTCTAGTAGACACCAGAATGCCTAAAAATGACAGCTTAACAGCTCTGGAATGGAAAAGCCTCCACAATGGAAGCATTCTCCATGTTCACAATGCCTTCTCATCCTGCATTTCCCTAATAGACCACCCATACACCATACCCTCTACAGAACACAATAAGAAATGTAATGTCACTTGCAAATTAAATAAATAAATAAATAATAAAAAAAACTGATGAATTTCTTCCTAGATGCTGAGGCTTTAGAGAATATGATATGTAATTACCCTTGCCTATAATTCCCTATATTACAGCTCTGAAGTTTGCAATGCATAGCCCTGTAATTACTTCTATATGTAATTACATTTACATAATACTTGCATGATTTTATTTACATAATATCTAGGGTGATGATTCATTTTCAGAAACTTTTCTGATGTCCCAAACAGGACACATAGGAGCTATATTTATTCCTTAAATAAAATGTTGGATAAAATATAAATTTATACATATATATTAGCCTGCCAGAGTTAAGGAAGTATATAGAATTTTGGGAATTGATATTCAAATAGGTTTAAGTAGAGTGAAAAAGAATGGAAGAGGCATACTCATGTCAGAGTGACAAACCATTGTTTCCATGCAATATCAAGGGATTATATGACATTCCAAGTATAATCAATATCAAAGCACTCCATAATGACAATGAAAATCAAATGTATGGATTTTCCCCTAGAGCTATAGATTTTCCACTCCAGGTGTGTGTGAAGCCATGTGAGTTTCAATGTATAATGGAAAGAATGAACACTTTGGAGTCGACCACTTCTGGGTTCAAATCCTAGCTCTGCAATTTCCACCTGAATGATCTTGGACAAATTATTTTATCTCTCTGAGTCTAATTTTCTGATTGGTAAATTTGAGGTAATAATACATACCTCATGGGATTGCTCTAAGGATTAGATAAACTGATTAATATAAATTAAAGAGTGCTTGGTATATGGTAAGTGATCAGCAAATTTTAGTCTGATCCTTCTCTATTAAAACTTTTTACTTTATAGAATTTTGGGTAATGTCATAATAAATTTTGCCCATTGGAGGGCAAGCCATATAATTAAAATTATTTTTCAAATGGAGCTAATTCCCAAGAATTTAATGTCAGATTCTCAAACTTTAATGATAATCAGAATCACCTGGAGGGCTGATTAAACCATAGCTGTTGAACTCCATGTCCAGAGTTTTTGATTTAGTAAGTTTGGGGTAGGCCCAAAAATCTCTATCTCTAAAATGTGTTTTGAGAACCACTGCCAACTTTACTCATTATCTTCTGATTTCCAGTCTTTTTTCCTATATAACACCTTTCACATGTGATATTTGATGCAGATCATAAACTATTTTTATAGCATGTGCAAGCACCAAAATAATGTGATTGGGAGGAGAGGCCACAAATACAGGGGTACTGATGTTGGGGAAGTTGAATGGACAAGCATCTGAGACTCTCCCATCCTCAAAGAGAGCAGTTCTACTTAGTCTCCTTATATAATATATCAGTTCCACACAAGAAACCAAACGAAATCAAACAAAACAATCCAGTGTGACAAAACAACAACAACTCTGGGCTAGATATCCATGAAACCTTTTGAACATGGCTTCCTAACATATTGAACTCTATGTTCAGAATATTCTGTACTTCTGCACTTCTAGTCTTCTGTGTTAACAATAATAAGCAATACTGAAAAAGATCCAAGGCACTGCAAATCTTTAAACTTCAAGCTATCTTCAGTGAACTTTGAGAGCTAAGACTTATATTTTACTCCAATTATTTGAAAACAGATAAGCCAGTCCTATTTTCTGTGAAAACTCCTTTATTCTCTCTACATCTACCACTCTGATTAATAACCTAAGTAATTTTAAGATACAGTTAACACTATTGAATGTTTGCTCTGTGCTAATCAAAGTACTAAAGTCTTCAAATATATTATATACTATAATCCTCAGGAAAACACTTTTAGATAATATCATTATTCCCAATCTGCAAATGCAGAAACTGTGGCAAGGAGAGGTTAACTAACTCTCACATGACCCACAGCTAATAAAAGGTAAGGGTAGGACTTGAACCTAAGTCTACCTGTCTCTAAAGTTTGTGCTCTATTGCCATAAAGAGGTTCAAATGATCAGGTAGTTATCAAATGGGGTAACCAAAGTATGTTTAGATAGACCTCTGTCTGATACAAAAAAAAATTAAAGGAAAGAACAAAGATGTTAAGTCCTTTCGTGAAGGGAGCTAACCTCCCTGTATGGTCCTTTTATCTGGCATGTGGAGAAGAGAAAGGGTTGAGTGGTTTGCCCAGGATCAGGAAGACAGTGTTACATACTCTGAAATACTATTAGCTTATTTTACTTATTACTTGATTTTCAAAATATTAAATTGACTGGAAGAATTTAGGGTAGGTTAGTGAAATTAAAACAAGCAAAACAAAAGATGAATGAACTGCAGTGGTCAAAAGCAGTTAACAAGAGAGTGTGTGTAGCAGGGTAAGATACGAAGAAGGAAAGGCATCATGCAGAACAGAAAATCCACTATAGCATGACCTTCTTAACCAGGAAGGTCAATAAACTATTTTTTTTTTAATTTAAATTTAAAATTTTTTAAAAGAAGCTTTAGATTTCATAAATGTTACATCAAAAATATAGGGGATTCCCATATACCTCACAACCTCCCCCTCTCATGCTTTCCCCAGATTAACAGCATCTTTCATTAGTGTGGTACATTTGTTACAATTGATGAACACATATTGAAGCATTGTCACTAACCATGGTCTATAGTGTACATTATGGTTTATACCTTGCAATGTACAATTTTATAGGCTTTGACAGGATGTATAACGGCCTGTATCTGTCATTGCAATTCCATGCAGGACAAATCCAATGTCCCCAAAATGCCCCATGTTATATGTATTCTTCCCTCTCCCTCCCCTCAGAACCTCTGGTGATCACTGTCTTTATATTAATGTTACAAGTTCTTCCATTACTAAAGTATTAAAATGCCTACTTTAGTCCATAGTTGCATTCTCTTCTTATGTTTGTTCATTCCTCTAACTTGAGGATTTGGGGATTGTGATGCCCACTCTGCATC
>JAQZBX010013284.1:0-40059 GCA_029593785.1 Cabassous unicinctus | reverse complement strand
AAAGGGAAATGGCAAATGAGGTGGCTAGGACCCACTTCAGTTTAGCTCCTTCAAGGTGGTCTATGGGCAACCTTTCCTCACTCAGGACCTGGAAAGCAGGTTCTGATCAAAACCTGGCAGGAGAACAAGCCTCACTCTCAATTAGAGCCAAAATGGAAGGAACCTTACTCTGTGGGTCTGATCACTCCCACAGCTATTAAAGTTAAGGGAATTCCCAGCTGGGTACACTTACCCTGAGTGAAGCCAGCTGCCCAAGGAAAGTGCCAGCTCACAAGAAGCACGTGATGGGAGTACAAGTACCAGTCATCGGATGGCCTGAAATACCTCTTCAAGAGACAGAGCTAAGTAGTGTCTATGTCAAAGCCAGCTGTTCCCTCTAACTGCAGCCCAAACCCCTTTTGCTAGGGGAGGGCAAGCCAGGCACCCCTTAAGAAATCTTGTCTGTTTTCATTTCCTGTAGTTTCGCCCTATACAATAGCTAAATGGAAAATGCCTCTTCTTGTCCCCCTCTTAGCTGTCTTAAACATAACCACCAGCATGGAAAACTGGGATTAACAATTTATGTCAAACCCCATTATCTATTGCAGTCTCTCCCTAGAGCTAACTAACAGCATAGAAGAAACTAGCCACGCCTTAGAAGTCCTAAGACAGCAAACAGACTCTTGTTGCCGAGGCACCTGGCCTTTTTCACTCTCGTGGTCCTGTATGTCATAGCTGGCCCCATTTTGGGGCCCACTTACCACCATCTTCTTTATCCTGTTAGCGGGGCCATGAATCTTCAAAATTCTAAGTTTATTTCTTCCAGAATCAATACCTTCCAAAACAAGATATTAGTCACGTGGGAATTTTAGCCATTTCCAACCACACTGTTGAACCCGTCTTCCCTCAACCTCAATAGAATAGCCAGAGGTTTATGCCCTGTCAGGCAGGGACTGCTGCCCTAACCAACAGGAAGTAACTACAGAAGAATGATCATCGCCCCTCAGCACCCCCTTAAGAATAAGGGCGTGAACTCTCTGAGGTGGGAGTTAGGCAGGTTAGTACAGGGAAATGGAGGAGAAAACGAACCACAACATGTCCAGCAGACAACATGGCGGCAAGACCTCACTGGGACATTGAGTGTAACCTTGAAGTCCCAGTTTCTCTTTCCAGGACCTCCCCTTAGCCCTGGATATTCCAAATAGGCCTCACCACTGGCCGCCACCATTGGTGGGGTACCCAATAACATCTGGGACCCATCTCCTTAGCATTAGCAAGGGGAAGGAATAATTAACAGTTTAAAAGGTAACCACACAAGTCAGCACTCGCTCTCTCCGCCTAAAGGGACCCACACCAAATCTTGGTGTGTATTTCCGTCTTTCTCTCCCATTTCTCAGCAAGCTCTGTTCTTTTCCCCATTTCCCAAATAAATTCTTTTTACTGGCCTAAAAAAAGGAAACAAAAAAATTTGGTAAGGATGGTGGAGATGGTTTTATGACACATGGGAAAACTCGAATTTCTAAACATATGCTGAAAATGACCATTTGAACAGACGTTAAACTGTCTTAGGTTATCAAGTATTGAAATTATGGGAAAGTTGTGAAACATAATTTTGAATAATCCTAAAATTTAATTGAAAGACATGCTGATGTTGAATGTCATAAAACTATCTGCTTTATACAGTCTGAGAAGGGGTCTGTGGTTTTCACCTGACTAGAAAGAGGGGTCTATGGAACAAAAAAGGTTCAGAACCCCTATCTTAGACCCTTTCTGGAGTCTGCCCTAGATGGACACGGGGATGTTCTCGCTAAGGCCCATTAACACATTTGTATCTTATTTCTTCCACTCTAGCTCTTCCTTCTTAGGCCTAAGGGAATTGTTTTCTAGACTTGAAATAGGACATAATAGACCCTACACTCTTTCCTTTGTTTCTCCCAAATATTTATTCTATTCTTTGAAAACTCTTCCTTTCCTAATGGCTCCTAACTTTGTAAAGTTAGGTTGACTCATGGGGTTTCTCTTCACTCTGTCCTATCACACTTGTCTCCTAAGAAATTTAAACATAGTGTCAACTAGATGTTCCAATGAAGAAAATTTCCCCCAAGAGAAATACCCAGAGGGGAGAAAAAGAATATTGGTTAATATCTCAAAATTTTTTTCTTACCAGAATAGCTTTTAAAAAGTCACTTAAAACCCAAAAGATGGCCATTTACTTTGAAATCCTAACACCCACAAACCTACATATACGCCTCATAAATTACTGTCACATGTATACTAATACAGCATGGCTCTTGGCTTCATATCACCAACTTTCATGGGCTACAAAATGCAAGTAATGAATAAACAGTACCTGGAAAAACACTCTGTTTCAAAACTTGGTAGTCAAGATCTAAGAAAGAACATTAAAAATATATGTATATTCCAAATTAGAACTCAGGAATGTCACGTGATCCTAAGCCTTTAGTATTACAGACAAACAGAAATTTCTGAGGATGTCCAGCAGCAGTCCAACACCAGGCAGGAAGAGAGAGCCCATAGAACACACACCCAAGAGAGCTGTCCTGCAGAGGAAATGTCACAAACCATGTTATGTGGGGGATTACTCTAAGCCCATCATTGCCAGGCACCTGCGCTCCAGGGCATCCAGCCAATCAACCAGAGAGCAGGCACCTTGCCATTTCAGCAGATGGGTATTAATGTCGAAGGCAAAGGAACCATGTACAGTATATATTTCAATTATGAGCACAGAGACTTGGAGTCCCAGTTGGAATCATGTCCATTCCAACTTTATGAGCCAGTAACAAACTAGAGAGTACACCATCCAGGATACAGCTATACAAAGAATTAGCTTTCAGGAAAAATACACATTTACAAAGAGAAGAACATATCTTGCATGACAAGTCAAGAGTCAAAGGGAAGAAGTTGAATACTCTTTAAAGAGATTTCCTAGGCCTTTTATTTTTACTGAAACAACATATCACTTTGAAAATGCAGAGGGGAGAGAATATTTCCACCACACAGGTATATTAGGTCAGAACTGACAGAATTCTGAAAGGCCATGTATTCCTAAATGTCAGTGTGTGTTTCAGTTTTTTGAAGTATTCCAGTCAAATCAACCTCAGAAGTGAAGTGAGCTTCTGGGACAAGATCATCTTTCATTTTCAGTTTGCATTTTCTAAGATACAGATGTCTAAGTATATCCTTATAGGTCATACTGACTTCTACACAAAGTTTAAAGGGGTTTCAAGTAAAAATATCTAAGTCTTATATTGATTAATACTATTCACTGGCCTATTTCTGTTTTAGTAGGTGACAACCTAATGCACTGCATCATTTTGCATTCAACTATTTAAATAATGTTATCATTATAGTCTTCAAAAATTATTTAAATCCTCATTTCATATCCTACCCATTATTCTGCCAGTCAGTATTACAAAGCAAATGGCCACACCTGGGTGAATGGTTACACTTATCTAAAGAAAACGTTTAGGTTGTCTTCTTTGCCTTGGGATAAAAATCCACAGATGCCGTCAATCTGTTCTTTCTAACTTGCTCAGGTACAGAAAAAGAGGTTTTGCTTTTTTTCACATTGACCAAAAATTTGTCTATTATTGCACATGGCTCATCATCAGTTCTTAAGAAATTATAACACCTCAGGTTAACAATAGGAAGAATGCCAGTGTATCTTGGGATGTCATTTAGCCCAGGAAATGTCTCTAAAATTCTTGTGCAAGGATGTGGCTATTTGTTTTACTGTTCACAGCATTGCTGATATCTTTATTCCTGAGAAGCACTCACAATTCACAGGCCAAACAGGAATTAGAAATAGTGGTAGGATTCCTGTTGAACTGCTCAAATGTGTTAAGGTTATGTGTGGTAATAATGGTATAGACTTCAGGCCACTGCATTCACTCCAAAACCTGATAGCTCTGTTTGTAGTATAAAATGCTGCTTGAGGCTCACTCTCGTTTAGTAATTTGCTCTGGTGATGCCAGTGTTATAAAAGTAATACCTGAAACACTCAAGGGAGTTGCACAGACAATGAGATGGCTGAACCAGTAGCCAGAGGATAGGAGTAATAATGACAACAAATAAACCCACCTCACCACTGTCTGTCCAATGAGGGCTGAAGAACAGTTTGTTGAATCTAATTCCTAATCTTCCACACTGTTCCAGTTCAAATTGGCTCCTGACTCCTTTTTCCCTTAGATTTTCAAGGTTAAATTTGGAACTCCCAAGCTGCTCTCACCATCATCCGAAAACAAGAGATTGCCACAAGCACTTGCCTGGCATCCAACTGGCCAGTATATCCATTTCCAGGCAAGAAATGGACTCCCTGACCTATAATAGTCACCCCACACTGACTTACACCTGTAACCAACCCACCAGTGCCATTATATATTATATATAGTATAATTATTATAAGAATAGCTACTGCATATGAGCACTTACTATGTATCTACTTCATTAGCATTGCTTCAGTTAAGCTTCTCAAAAGTTCAAGCAGATCCAAGCCTTCAGATCTAACATCTCTTTTTCAGAAAAATATTATGTTATTCCATATTTACTACACTGAAATGAAATTCATAGCTAATATAACCTACCTACACATATAATTTTTAAAAATTAATATAATGCCCTAACTGTACTATAAAAGAGAAATAAAGGAAAGTTACTTATATTAAAATAATATACGTCATTAATATATTTCAATTACTTTCTTTCAATAAGGAAATGCCCAGGAACCATTATTCTAGAAGACACGTGAGTTAGTCAGTGGCTTGCACCTACACATGGGATCACTATCAATACAACCTCCTCAAATGCAGCCTGATCCCAGTTGTTTTACTGAGGATCAAATTCCATAAGTAGCCTTGCTGTTAGTTAAGTGATTTCTTTTTTCTAAAAAGGGTGAGCAACTTTTGATAAGAAAGTACAAACATGGTAGTAATTAGCATCCTGGAAAATTTAGTATACATTAAATCCATGCAAAATACATCTTATGTTTGTTGTGTAAAATAGAGTTAGGGTCTAGGCTTAGGTAAGTATAAAGCTTTTCATGTACTAGACATTAAAAAGTAGTGCAGGGCATAGTACAGCCTCCGTGGTTGGACTGTTTCACAGAATGCAGGTCACCCAGCATCCCTGGCCCCTGTCCACTGAGTCCCACAGCCTTTCATCCTGTGACCTCTAAGGGACAGTGCCATCTCCTCCCTACCTTTGGGAACCACCACTTTCAAGAGTAGGTTCATTCGTCCTATTTTACAAATTAAAAATCTGATTCTCAGAAAACTTGAGAAACTTGCTTAAAATTAAATAACTAATAAGTGAGATTCAAACCTGGGTCTATTTTTTGTCTAAAGCATGGCTCCTCTCATTACATCATACTGACTTCTTGGACTAATTATATATAACTCCATTTGGAAAAGGCATAGGTAGTTTAATTAGGCAGGGCTGAAATGAGGACTAAACAGCGCCCAGACACTATATCCCTATTCTAGGAAATTCTATTCACGTTCAACTTTGAGTGAATAGGAAAATTCTATGATTCCTTTAGCATTTTTACTGCCCAATCATTTTCTCATACAGTTTTCCTCACTTCACATACTAATTTCTATTCTGATTCTAAGTATTTCAAATTGCGACAATCCATTAACAATTAAGTAAAATAAAGTGTAGAATATAAGCCACCAAACCAACCACTTCAATTCCATTTTATGTATTGTAAATATTGTCTTTACCATTCTAATTCCAGGGGTAGTCTACAAGAGAAAGGATTCTTCAAACACTGGGTCCTTCTTTCAGCTTTTATCCTAACCTTTCTTTCCCTTAAATCTATCCACCATCAGCTTCTTCACGTTGCCCTACCCCTTGAATTTGTTCTCTGAATATAGGAAGATAAAGCAGAAATTATATCCAACAATTAAAAGAAGAGAAGTTAGAGTTCATCTCCCTTGTTCAAATGGAACTCTTGGGTTCAAAATGTTAACAGTTTGGTGGTGGTTTTTTCTCCCCGTTTCCCTCCAATAGTTCACTAGACCCTGAAACTACTGACATTAAGATTGAGAAAAGATTTTGCTCTTGATTAGGATATGTGTTTAAAGTAATTAGGAAGTACCTGGATTTTTTTTTCTCTTAAGCACTGATTAAAAAAAAAAATACAACACCACCATGACTATACTAAAAGCTATTGATTGTACACTTTGGATGAATTGTATGGTATGTGAATATATCTCAATAAAATTCTAAAAAAAACATAGAAAAGTTTCCTATCTTACATCAAACTGTAGTTTGCCCCCAAGATACCAGTATCTCACTTTAATCTTCTCTTTTAAATACGTTTATGTTACCTAAATTGTTCTTTGTTCCTTTTCATAAGCTAATACAACCCTAAGGATTTTGTTTGTAGTAAATACTGACAGCAGGCTTTACTTAGTAGCAGGTCCCAGTTTGGGATACAGTGTAGATTCTGCTTAATATAACTTCTTTTTTTGCTTAAGCATTTGCATAACTATTAGTGCTTTGGAGTCAATTAAAAAGTGCACAAATTATAAATACAGAAAAAAGAGCAACCTTAGAAGGACCCTTGAAAATTTTTATACTGAGACTGTGTGTAAATTTCAGTTCTGTGTTTCCTGTAAGTTGATCAAAATGTCTGGGGAAAAAAAAAATGACTACATCTGCCTGTATCTTTGTATGTATTTATTACTTGACGTAATGAAGTTTATTTTCATTAACAACAACAGAAGCTTCTAATATAATCCTTGTATATCAACATTATCATTTCAGCCTCCTGCTGATAGAAACACTGAAGTAGTGGTTCTCAGACTTTAGTGTACATCCAAATCACCAAAAAGGCTTGTTCAAACAGTTTGCTGGGCCCTACTCCCAAGAGTTTCTGATTCAGGAGGTGTGGGGTGGTGGCCAACTTCTAACAAGTTCCCGGGCACTGCTGATGCTGCTGATCTGGGAACCCCAGAAGAAGCTTTCCCCTGCTGGTATCTGACATAGGAAATAACTATCAAAAGTTCACATAGTGACTAAGAAGCTACATATATGCTCTGTGTATGTTCCAACTAAATATTGAACAAGGTACCAAAGCTTTTATTGTAGTTACTTTTAAAAAACATTCTTGAACTTCAGTTGCTAGGTGATAAGGAACATTACTAGCTAAACCATGTTTCCATGACTGGAACCTAGACACTTTGACTAAGAGCCTTATTACCCAGGGAAAATCATGTCATAATAAAGGTTGCAATGCTCAAAACTATAACAATATAATAATAGCAATAATAACAATTAATATTTATTGAATATTTACTATAGGTCTGGCACTGTACTAAACACTTGCCCTGAATTATCTCGTTTAATATTAGCCTTATAAGGCACAGTTATTATTATACTTCTCTGTTACAGTTGAGGCAAACAAGACACAGAAAATACTTAAGTCCCAGGTCACACAGCTAGTGGACTTGTTCTGTCTGACTCCAAAACATGAGTGCCTACCCATGTGCTAAAGGGGCCACATCAACAGTTACTCCTCTTCTTCCTCCCTTCATTAGGTATCGACAGTGCCTAAATCCATTCAGGCAAAAGGTGCAGGTGTTCATGAACACGACAACATATTGTATACAGAAAACTTTCTAGTGCCTCAATGGTTCCATTGTCAAATGGTTAGCTGCCAGATTGGTGTGATTTTTAGGATATAGAATATCAAAAGATGGTGTGGAAAAAAAAAAAAAAGACTGTGATGTTTTAATCAGCTTCATGCTTCTTTATCATATGCAAATCTGACCTTTTAGTCATGATGCTGTAGGAAAAATTGTGTTAGTGGTTGGTTAGCATGCCTCACATTTCTACATACTGTAATAAATTCAGAATAACGTTAGCATACTTTATATTAATTTTTGCCACTATTACCCAAGCTTGGCTAAAGATTAAATCAAGACTGTGAGTGACCCTCATGCAAAGCATGGTTTGAACATTTTAGCAGCAGACAGTTGACGCAGGAGAGTTTTAAAAGAATCAAAATTACATTGAGAATATGACAAGAGAAGCTGGCTTTATTTTTATTCTCCTTAACTGTATCATAACCTGAAGCGAGAGACTCTAAATAAAGGAAAAGAGGGCCAAAAATGAACCTTTGCTTCATAATTGGAAAAAAAATCAACAAAACAAAACTTGTTTTTTTTTTAAAATAAATGACATAAATGATATATATAAATGATATAATGTCACTAGGATAGGTGATCAACTGTTGTGACATTAAGAATAAGAATTAAGTAATATATATTCTAAAAGGTTAGCCTACAATTGGGGTATTACTTTACTTCATTTATATTACAGTAAATAAATGTACCATGTATAAACACAGTTTAAACACATCATGATAAATAAAAACCATCAATCCTTGTAGCAAAATATACTTCAAATCATAACCCTCACCTTTTATAAGGAAATCTCTAGAGCATGACTTCTTATTTTTTATGACAATGTTGATGTTTTGTTTTTAACACTTGTTATTTGGTTCCTGATATCACTTATAGCCTATCTCTAAATATCTAGGTTTCTAAATAACTGGGTTATTTTGGTAAATGATTTCATACTATCATCTTTTGAGGAATTTACTTGTAAGTAATATAGAAAGAAAATGATTTACCTCATGTGAGCACGGAGTAAGTTTTCATTTAAAGTGTAGTTTTAATAAATTTTTCCCAATTTGTTCATAATAGAGCAGTACACTGGCACATTGTAAGAAAGTCAAAGAATTATTTGCAGTTCTTAATAGCCTCCACACAGCATGACAATCACAAAATGCTCATTTCTTTTAAAAAAATGTAGACTAAGGATTATTTTATCATTTCAACAGAAACTCAACTGACTGGGATTTACATATTTAGTAGGTAGAAATTTTGAAACAGTATTTTCCACTTGCTTTTCTATTAGGGGTGTTAATATTTCACTTTGAATGAAGTAGAAAAAATGAATAAAAGTGGCATAACCATTGGGCACCAACAAATGCTCATTTCTTTTCCCCAAGTTCTACAGATTTCACTTTAAAGAACGCAGAAGATACTTACAAACCTAGTTCTCCAGCATTTTTAAATTTCTGTTTAATCGTAAACATTTTTGAACTATGGCTGATTCATAAAGGGAAGCAGGAGTGAGGGTTGGGAATAGAGTTAGGGTCAGGGTTGAGGCCAAAGAAAAAGGAAAGCAGTAGGGAGAAGAATAAAAACAAATTAAGGCTGAAGTCAGAGAATGACTTTGTCTAGGATGGTTAATAGGCCCAAGATGAATTAAAAGTGGAAAAAGGAAACTGATATCATGGCAAATTGTCTTAAGATTCTGGAGCACCCAATGCCTTGATTACTCTCCCTCCAAAATAATCCAGAATGGCATCATTTATAAAGCCCATATTTTAAAGTTCTAGATATACAGCTATGACCAGCTCATTACATGTATTAATTATTAGCTGGAACAGAAAATACTAGAACACATTTGATAGTCCTTACCAATATTATTTCCAGTAAATATGAAAGGTATGGTAAGCATATTTATCTAACCACTTTTTGAATAAGCCACTCATTAAATACTTAGAAGAAATGATCATTTAAAAGCCATTTTCATCCTTCCACTTTTCAATACTCAGTACTCTGAAAATAATATTTGTGATATTGTAGTTTTTCAGCAAGGCATTTATTATATCCAAAAGTATAAGTCTTCTCCAAATGTAACTTCCCTCCAAAAATGTTAAGGTACTACCACATCCAGTAAACTGTTTTTTCCCCAACCAGGTTACCAGACAATGGGGAAACAAAAGGGAAAATGCCATACTTAGGAATTATGAATCTTATGATTGATGAATATGTTGATTCTTGGATAAACCTCAAAATATCAGAAGAGTTGATTTCATAAAATCTGTCCTTATGTTGTGATATTTAAAATTGTAAACCCCTGGCACCTATTACTAACTTCTTCCTATCTGATAATAATGATCACAAAGAGCAAAAACATTTTTACATGCTTTTATGTGAATACACTGTTTCTTAGGAACGAAATCCAAGAACAGCCAAATATGGATCCAGTTTTGCTCTTACAACCTTAGGCAGTAGATAAAACCTAACTATTTCTAAAATCCTGGAGCAGAACATACCTTCCTTTATAAAACTTTAATAACTATGATAATTAATATTAATTTCTGGAGTGGGGTATGTGGTTTTTGACTAATGTTCTCTTCTATCTAATCTATTTATACTTACATAATAAATAATGACTTTGTGCCGGATATCCTCGCTTTGACTTGTTGATTTGCCCTAGGAAAGCTTGGCTTCCCATTTCCAGTACTATGAACCACTAAAGGGGGTATAGCCTGCAGCTGGTGTCAGATTGGTTTGCAGCAGCCCATGTGCAACAGGCAACGTAATCACAGTGCTTTACTGAGGTGTATTATTTATGGCCCTTGGCAGCTACAAGCTACATACACTGTATTACGCAAGGATTGCATCTGTGGTTCAAGAATGGAGGACAAATACATTTTATTAAACATAGGTCATACTTGCTTTTAAAAAAAAGAAATAAATCATATGTGCACCCCACAAGAACACTTTAACATCTGTATAATAAAAAGCTATTAACAATTATTCCTCTAGTGTTGAAGCAGCTGATGCTATTTTTATGCAAAGTTCTAGGTCACAAATCACATTGAAATAGGAATTAGATACTTCTGGTTCTGGCCAGATTTGAGTCACTTTGTAAAATCCCTAATAAAATTGCTTCCATTCCTGCTGCTATGGCGACTGGGAAACCAGCAGCTCTACACATGGGTGTGGTGGGTGTGGCACAGAGCCCTTACCTTTCTTTTTTGCAACTCTGACACAGCTCAAATCCTTTTTCTTAGGCAAGTGCCAGCTCCCCTCTGCCTCCTTTAAGAATAGCGCTATTTCCCAGAAAACAAGCAATGGTAGTTCTATGAATTTCCTTCCTATTCAAACAGTTTAACCTGCAACATTTTCAGAAACATTTCCTCAGACCCAAATTAGATTTTTTTTTCTCACCGGAACTCTTACAATGGTCCCCACTAGATGTATGGAGAGCTCATTAGGTGCTTAAGTGTTTTGCATATATATTCCCCTAAGGGTCACAAGAACCCCATGAGGAGGTACAACTATCATTCACTGGGCCTTAGAAAGTTGAGAGACACGGGGGACCTGCCCGAGGTCACACAGTATCGTTTCCCAAGCAAGGATACCATTAGGCCTGCCCTGTTTCAGAGCCAGGTTTTGAACCCCTTTTCTACCCTGTTACTAGAAAACCGCAGGAAAAGTCACTTTCTCATTGTTTAACCTCTAATGGCAAGAAGACAGTGGGGGTGCTAGAGTTAATGCAGAAGCAGTTACCAGCTAAGATCTCTGCCTTTGATTACCTGGTGTTTTAGTTTCCTGGGCTGCTCAAGCAAATACCATACAAATGGGTTGGGTTGAACAATGAGAATTTATTAACTCACAGTTTTAAGGCTAGGAAAGTGTCCAAATCAAGGAATCATCAAACTGATGCATTCTCACCAAAGACAAAGAGTAGCATTCTGGGGTTGGCTACTGGTGATCCTTGGTCCTTCTTTTCTCTGTCACATGGCAATGCCCATGGCAGCCTCTCCTGGCCTCTCCTTTCTCTTCTAGATTCCTTTGAATTTCAGCTTCTGACTATTCCCAGTGGCTTTATCTCTATGTGAATTTCATTCTCTTACAATAGACTCCAGTAATAGGATTAAGCCCCATCCTGACTGAGGTCAGCCACACCTTAAATGTAGTAACCTCATTGAAAAGTCTTACTTACAATGGATTTGCACCCACAGGAATGGATTAAGTTTAAGAACATGTTTTTCTCAGATACATCCAGCTCCAAACCACCACACTTGGTTTGGTGTTTTCCTAATAATGTGTACCTAGGCATATTTTGCCATAAGCAGAATTTGTGTTTCCTAAGTAGAGTTAAAAGAATCCAGAAGGAAACTGGATGGGAAAAATAAGAGAAAGAAAAAAGAAAGAGTAAATACTGTTAAGAAATACATTTAAATATTGCAAACAAAATATAATTCTTGCAAGTACAATTTTTATTACAAGTGACTTAAACTCAAGAGAAAAAGGTATTTCCCTTTTTGCCCTCATTGCACTTCCTTTATGCATCTAATATAGAATACAACATAGTATACCATGATTCTGAGTTCTCATATCTTCATTCTGTGAGGCAGGGTTATCCTTAATCAATTCTATATCTATAATGGCAAGTTTAATGCTTGGTATTTAATAGACAGACACCTCAAAAATGCTTTTTAAAGGAATGGTGACTGATTGACTGACTGACCAAATGAATGAACAGTCTTAAAGCACCAGTAAATGTTTTCTTTATCCTCAAGATGCTGAGAATAGATCCAATGGGTCCAATGGTAGCACAAGATTGTAAATATAATTAAGGCCACTGAATTGGAAATTTTTAAATGGTTAAAATGGCAAGTTTTATGTTTATTACCACAATAGAAACATTTGTTAGAGTCCACCAATATGATAAAGGATTCAGAACATGTAGTTTGGTTGAATCACTAAAGCAAATAAAATATAATATAGAAAAAATAACCTTTCACTGGAGGTAAATTAGGAAGGTGTACTAATAGAAAGGAGTACATTACAGGTACAGTCTATTAGGTATTTGAGATATATGGACGAAATAGTAGTTATAAATATAATGGGATTGGATGACAATTTCTAACTGCCATTGATGCTCTACAGAAAAATAATATAAAAGTAAGAGTAACAGGCAATTGCAATCCAAGTAAGAAAGCCAGAGAGCTACTTTAGTTTCCCCCAGAGGCTAAAACAAATACCATAAAATGTGTTGGTTTAAACAATGGGAATTTATTGTTTCAAGGTTTTGAAGGTAGGAGAAGTCCAAAATGGAGGTGTCAGTGAGGTGATGCTTTCTCCCTGAAGACTGTGGCATTCTGGGACTGGCTGACTGACACATGGTGGTTTCTTCTCTTTTCTCTTCCAGGTTCCTTTGACTCCCAGGTTCCTTTCACTTCCAGCTTCTGGCTGCTCCCTGTAGCTTCTCTCTGTGTGTGTGTCTGAATTTCATTCTGCTTATGAAGGACCTGATTCAGTTGGGTCCACCTTAACTGAAGTAACATCTTGCAGAGATCTTATTTACAATGGGTCCACACCCACCAGAATGCCAACCAAAACCAAGAACTTGTCCAAACTGGAGTACACAATACAATCCCTCACAATTACATACAAAGAAGTTCTCATTTCCAAGGAAGGCAGAGGAGGTGAAAGACCAAGACCTATTAATATGAGTGGTTTTACTTCAAAGAAGGTTGAATGCCCTATTAAGGCAGGTCTATTATGTGCAGGTCAGGAAAATATGCAAGTGTGTTGGAAAACCCCAAGTGTTGATCCCAGGGATAATATATGATCACTTGCCCATTTTTCAAAACTGAGCCATTTCCAAGACCTGGAAAACACTGACTGAAGAGGTGATTAGAGTAGGGAAGACCCTGTATACCATAGCAAGTTTACACAGTTATGATTCCCCCAGTGCTTCTCCAAAGGGATCTATGGCCATTTATTTAGATAACTGTACCTTGTGGTAAGGAGGATACCCAGGCATTTTGAAAACAGTTGTACACAAGGTCAAAATTAACAATGATATATGGAGACCTAAAGTGCCATTAAGGTCCACCGAGTAGAGTGGGGGCGTGTGTCAGTTTGGGTCCTCTGAAAAGCAGATACTAAAAGTTGGGGCTAGAAGCAGAAGAAATTTATAGAAAGAAATTCCTGTGAAAGTTAAAGGAAGAAGAAGTAAGAGTAGACAAAGAGAGCCTTTGCTTTTGTTCCAGGACTATATTAATTCTCTGGCTTGATATGTTACACCAAGGAATTTTTGTTCATTGGGCCAGAGGAGCAAGAGGTCTTGGTAAATCACGTAAACTTCAAAAGGAAGGAAATAAAGCTTATAAAGATTCAGGGGACTACCATAACTATAAACTTTTTGAGGGTCCAATGATCAGGGGTGTGCTAGAGCATCCTCTCCAAATTAAAGGACAAATTATCACATCTTGTCCATCCTACCATGTATAAAGAAGCACCATGCTGGTCAACCTCTTCTGTCTCTGGAAATAGTGTATTCCAATCTATATCGTGGATGACATGTAAGGTTGTCAGCTGTGAGTAGGGTGTAGACCAAGAAAGTGGTCTGTAATAGGTCTAGGTTGCATTGCGAACAACCCTGACACTTGGGTCATATAATCTGGCCCACCACAGGTATCTGTGGTGCTGCTGGGAAAAGATGTCATATGGCAAGTCAGAGTGGAAGTATCACAATGCAAAGCCCTTGAAGTTTGGTGGCAAGGTCTTGCAATCTGCAGCATAGAATTATACACCTTTTGAAAAATAATTCCTGGCATGATACTGGGCAGATAAAGACAGAATGACTGACCATGGCTCACCAAGTGAACTTGTGGCCAGAAATATCCATCATGAATTGGGTTCTCTAAGAGCCTCTGTCTTAGTTTCCTAGGGCCACTGTAACAAACCACTACAAGCTGGGTGGCTTACAACAAGAGAAATTTATTGTTTCACAGTTCTGGAGGCTGAAAGTCTGAAATCAAGACATCAGCAGGGCCAATTTCCATCTTAAACCTGTAACACAAGAATCCTTCCTTGTTTCTTCTAGCTTCTGGCATTTATTGTCACTCCTTGGCATTCCTTGACTTCTAGATGCATCACTCCAATATCTGCCTCTTCATTTTCACATGGCCTTCTTCCCTTGTGTCTTTCTGTGTCTATTCTCCCCTTCTTATCAGGATCCCAGTCATATTGGATTAAAGGCCCACCCTACTCCAGTATGACCACATTGTAACTTAACTTAATTCCATATGCAATGACCCTGTTTCCAAATAAGCTCACATTCTGAGGTACTGGGGCTAGGGTTTCAACATATCTCTTTAGGGGACACTATTCTACCCATAACACTTGCCAAATCATAAGAAATGGTGAGTCCAGAAACAATTCATTATAAGATGGAGGTGACACATCTATGACTGAGCACAAGCAGGACTAGAATCAACCATTGTTGCAACAGTAATGCAGACATGAGGAGGGCATTGTGATTAAGAGTAAGCACATTCCTATAGCTATATTGGGAATTTTGTATGACCAGTTAAACGAGGAGGAAAATCATCCTAATGGCTAGAGCTTTTGTAAGTGCACCTGGTCATTCATTGTGTATAAAAGGATAAATGGCCAGAAGTTAAAAGATATTTGAACTTTTGGGTGGTGAAAAGTCTGACCAACTTTTCAGGGATAAGGAAGGAAATGATGAAAGACTTGGGATAAGGAGGATGGGTTAGACATATGGGATGTCAAATGGGAATGGGCATGAAGTGTAAAGATTTTTGTATCACATGTTAATGTCAACCAAACACACAGAATAAGTTGACTAGTTGATAATAGCCAGACTCTGTCATTGGCTATCCCAGTGTTGGTTTGATGGACACATGAAGAAAGTGGTCACAGTGGCAGAAAAGGAGACCATGCATGGGCCAACATCGTGGACTCCCATTTATCAAGATTTCCAACCTGCCAACAATATATATCAATGTAGAGCCCACAATACATCATCATTTCAAGGAGTTCAACCAGCCACATGAGCCACTTCCATCATGGAAGGTCCATCAGTTACACTCACAGTAGAAGATATAACATGTATTACAGAAATTGGTTTGCTTTTCCTACCCAAAGGCCTCAAGAAGCACCAATATCTGAGGGATTATGAAATGGTTGATCCACCAGCATGAGATTCAACCTAACCAGGGGAACCCCTTACAGCATAAGGGCTGCCATAGTGGGCCCAAGACCAAGATATTCTCTGGTTTTATACATACCACACTATCCAGACACTACTGACCTAATAGAGCTTTGGAACAGCCTGCTTAATGAACAGCTGAAGCCCCAGCTCAGAGGCAAACCTCTGTTAGGACAGGGTGCCATCTTCTACAATGCAGTATTCACACTGAATCAAAGAATTTTATAAAAAATTTTATAAAAAGCAGAATTCATGGACCCAAGAACCAAGAGGTGAAAGAGGAGTGGTCTGATTTACCACCATAACCAAAGAACCACTGGGGAACTATGTGTTTCCTGTCTCTACAACTCTATGCACTGCAGGGTTAAAGGTCCTGATCTACAAAAGGGGCACAATTTCACCAGGGGACACAACAAAATTCCTTTAGAATTGTAAGCTTTGACTGCTGTTTGGAGACTTTGGATAAGAAGAGGAGTAGCCATCTTAGCAAGGGTAACTGAATTGGGTCATCAAGAGGAGACAGGGCTGCCTTTACACAATGGGAACAGTGAGTAGAACATGTAGGAGCCAGATGACCCACTTGGGTGCCTCATAGTACTACCCAATTATAAATGTAAATGGACAGATAGAGCAATGCAGGCATGAGGAGGGCATGGTGATCAAGGGTGCAGACCCCTTAGGGATGGGTCTGCATAATGCAACCAGATAAGCCACCAAGGCCAGCAGAGGTGGTGACTGAGGGTGCAGGAAATCTACAATGAACAGGAGAGGGGAGAGAAAGTAAGAATCATTTCTGATCCTGAAATCACCTTCAAAAGAGAAGCTGTAGTTTGTCCCACTCCTCTACCTCTTTTAAATTTCCCTTCAGAAAGAAAGGCTTATCAGAATCCTAGAGGAACTGCTCTCACCTCTATATGGAGAAGTGGATACAAGCCACCAGAGGAGCCGACTATGCAAGATATGGAGATGTGCCTCCCAAATCCTCCTTCAAGGAAGGACTTGCTGTCTTTAGGGGCTGCCAAAGTTTTGTTAGTTATCTATTGCTGCTAACAAATTCCTCCAAAATTTAGCAGCTTGAACAAGAAACAATTTATCTCAAATTTCTGCACATCAGGAATCAGGATATTGCTTAGCTGGGTGCCTTTGGCTCAAGGACGCTCAAGAGTTTGTAGTTAAATGGTCAGCTAGGACTGAAGTCTTATCTAAAGGTTCTGCTGTGGGAGAGGGAAGAGGTTTCAGTTCCAAGCTTACTTATATGGTCCTTCCCCAGGGCTGCCTCACAACAGGACAGCTGGGTGTTTCCCCAGGGTGAGTGAGGCAAGAGAGTGAGAAAGGGGGCCTTCCCAAGGTCACATCCTTCCAAGGACAGCCCATATCCAGTGACTAAACAAGGCAGGGGTAGGAAGTGACAGGTAATATTCACTTCCAAGCTCCTTACTAGGTTGGCTTAGGATTTGTGAGACCTGTATCACAGTTCAGTTTCTTCCTCTGGCCAATCCTGGTTCCTCCCTCTTCCCCTAAGAAAAGTTAGTCCCGAATAAACATCTTGTACCCCAAACTCCATCTCAATTGTCTGTTACTAGAGAACCCAATTCTTTCTCTTCCCTTATAGTAAATTCAGAGGGCAGGGATGGGGTGGGGGCTTTATTTCCTTTCCTAGCATTGTTGATTTCTTTCTTCCCAGAGCCTCCAAATCTCCTCTTCTAATCTACTAATTTCCTCCACTGACCAGATAGCTCTATAGCTTAAGGGAGTGCTAGGTTCAGCAACCCCCCCCAAGCCATAAATGGTTTTGTTCTACTTTTCTCCAGTTAACAGATATTTCCTGGCCTTATATTGAAGATGTTTTTAGTTATAGAAATTCTAGAGGAGTTGGGAGAAGTTCTCAGACACATATTCTGGATCAAGATATTCACCCTTCACTTATTAATTTAATCTAAACAGAGACAAAAATACTTTCAAACAGGGACATGACTACGTCACCAAATCTACTTAGTAAGTAATGATATTATCATATGAAAGATTCTTTCTTAGATGAATGGAAAGTGTAGGAGACACAGCAAATGAAGCAACTAAGTTTTGTTTTGATTTCTGATTTAGTTAATAATATGGTATTCTAAAAAATTAAATTTGGAATACACAAATTGTTTAAGTTCCACCTAAAGATTTATATTCTGAGATAAAATAAATATTCCCTAATTCTTTTGAGAGTACACAAATTATCAAACATATTACATACAATTTAGAAGCAAAACTGTGATGAAATTGCAAATTAATTCAAAGGCCCATAGTGAGATCACTCTACCATATGGCCACTAATGAAATTATTAATTCCTAAAGCATCAACACCCTTGTCAGAAGGCAAGGTGGAAAAATTCTTCTATATTTTGATTTCTTTAAACTATTCTAAAACTTTAAATTGAATTTTAGGAACAAGTTTATATTTCTGAAATATTTTTTTTACACCAAGGGGTATTGCAAGGCTTGTAACTACAAAATATTTTTTAATATATGAATAATAATTTACCATATTGTAGGATGAATAAAAAATCAAAGTGCTACATTAATAATTTAGCTTGCAAAATATATGCCAACAGGGACTCTATAATGAACAAAATTAATTTATTCATTCATCCAAGACATATTTATTAGTATCTACAATGTGCCAGAAATTGTTCTAGGCATTAGAAAGATATAAAAGTAACCAAAACAGATGAGAATTCCTGTCTTCATGGATTGGCAATCTACTCAGGAAGAAAAAAAAAGCAAAACAACAAATATATAAAATATTGTATATGTTAGGTTAGATAGTAAAATTACTTTTAAAAAGTGAAAGCAAAGAAGGATGATATAAATGTCAGTGAGGAGTGGAGGTGGGAGATGAAAGTTTAGATTCCCTGGCCAGAGAAGACTTCACTGGGAAAGTGACTTGAGTCAAGATCTAATGGAAGTGAGAAGCAAGTCGGATTTCCTCTGGAAGAAGAGCACCCAAGAAGAGGAAACTGCAGTTGCAAAGTCCCTGAGGTGAGATCTTGCATGTATAAGGATTAGCAAGGTGGCCATTGTGGCTGTTGCTGAGCAAAGGAGGGCAAAATACTGGGGATGAGGTCTGAAAGGTAATGGGAAGAAGGGAGCAGATCGTACATACCTTGAGGGTCACAGAGTGGACCTCGGCTTTACTCTGAGGGTTTTGAGCACAGGGGAGCTGGATCTCACCTAGGTTTTAACAGAGTCACTCCAGCTGCTCTGATGAGTAGAAAAATGGGGCATGTAAGTTAAGAGCTACTGCAATAATTAAGGTGAGAGATGATAGAGAGTTGTCCTGGATGATAGCAGCAGATTCTGGTGCACAAAGATTTCCTGAAGGTTTAAGATTAAGGAGTGTGGTTTCCAAGGGGGAAAACCATGATTCTAAAATGTCTTTACCTTCATTTTATAAAGCACCTATAAGGATCATAGTGTTAGGTCTATCTTTCTATGATCTTTATGTTTATTTATTTTGTTTCATTTTAGCAAATAGACATATTTCTGAAGTTTCGCACTTAACATTGACTTCTAAATGATGACTTATTGATGAAGTTTCTGATGATGTTCTAGTTTAGCATTGAGTAATAATAAAAAATGTTCAGGAATCTATAAACTTTTGACCTATTATCAGGTTAAAGATGGTCCTTGGAGGAACATTTCATTGAATAAACTCTTTACTTTAGTCAATTCTAAATAAGTAATAGGTGGCTGTTGGCTGACTAGGACAGGAAGCAGAAAAGAGGCAGAGCAGAGGCCTGACTGTTTACAAGAGCACTTGAAAACTCTTTTAACTAAAATAACCCCACTGCCAAAAGGTGGGCTTGTTGATTCAATGATTATTCAAATATCCAGAGCAGTTTTTACTTTACACCCCAATTCTAGTCATATTTAGAGAACCATCAAATTTCTTTCTGAATCATAAAAACTGTATGTGTGACAACCCAGGACAACTCTTTGCAGTGTAACCTACAGACTCTTAAACTTATAGTCATTTTTGTCCAGGTTGTATTTGCCAGAATCTTAGCCTGGCAGGTCTCCATCTTCCTTTCCTTCTATCCTACTCTTGAACTCGATTGAAACGTGTGCATCAATATTCAGTGTTCTAGTGATGCTTCTCCCATTAAAGCTTTCCTATTTTTTTCAACTAAAAAAGAATTAACTTCTCTCTGTTACAAACCCACTGTCTCTTCTATTTCTCTCAATTTTCCATTTGGCTTTATATCATGGTTAATATCTCTTCCCCTTCCTAGTCCCCATCATAAACATTAGAGTATAATTTTTCATCCTCCAGTTTCTAGCACACTGTCTTGTGAATATTTTCTGAATTTACTTTGAATCCAATGGGCCTATGCTTATAATTAGACTTAGCCAAAAATAGATGCTAATCTTAAAACATGTAACATTTTGATGGTGGGTAAGGATCTGGGTGTCAATTGTGTTGTTAACTCATTGATTTGTTCCTGAAAAAGAACCAAGGTAAAGGAAGTTAAATTAGCAGCATCATAAATTGGCAGGAAAAAAGAAGACTAAAGAGGGAAGAAGAAAGTAAGGTAATCATTGGACACCAACCAGGAAAAGGAGGACAATCCCCAAATAAGAACAGAAAGCAAGAGCTAGAGTAGAATTAGTCCTATATGGAATCATAAAAGCAAAAGGACCTGATGTACAGGACGTAATATCAGAAACATAAATAAAATTCAAAAAAAGGAGGGAAAATGAAAAACATGAAATTTAAATGATTCCAAATATTTAAGAAGATGACATAAACCTGCAGTAGAAATGGATATATTATACAAAGTCCATTAAACGTAAAAAGCAGTTAATTCATTGCCCAAATCACAACATGAGTATAACAAGCCAATTATATGATGGAAACATTTGTAATCAGTTAATTGCAAAATGGCACCTATAGATGCCTTTCCCAAAATATAAATATAATCCCAGTCATGAATAAGTTGAAGTCGAGGTCAAGAATATATCAGTATGACATATTTTGGAAGTAGGCACAAAATTCCTGGAAAGAGATCATTATTATTAATATGGGGCAATCTTAGATGAACCTCTTAAAAAGTATTTGAGTAAATGAGCTAGTATTCAGGATTGGACTGTCAAATCAGACTCACACGAATCAAAAATCTTACTCAATAACAAATTTTGCTAAGTAGTTATAAGAATACAAGCATTTAAGAGGATCAGATGAAGCAGAAATAAGTCTGTGATATCAAGAGTTGCTTTCCAGGTCCTTCTTTCCACATGGGACATGCTCCCCTGGCCCAGAATAATAGATGGCTCTCAAATTCCTCACACAGCAGGGAGTGTTTAAATTATGAATTGTCTCCATTTTATATCCCATGGAGTTTTGCAGCCTACATGACATTCTTCAAGGAGTCATGCCTCATAGACCGTGGCTTCCATTTATTATAGGTAATCCTTCCTCAGGCACATCCTGCTAAAGGCATTTCAGAGATAATATCTCTTCCTCCTCGCAGATAACATTAATCTATTTACCCAGAGGTCCATTTCACAAGGAGATCAGACTGGGTTGTCTGCCTTCTTTTCTCTCCCTAGGAAATATCCCTTTGGTAAAGGGAGAGAATGGATTCCAAGGGTCCTGACCAGGTGCCTTAGCACCGTCTCTCCCAGAAGTTTAAGACATTGTTTCTTATGACAACGTAGTGCTTTTAGTAAGTAAAGGTAAGGTGACTTTAAGAAAGTTGGTTAAAAGAGAATATAAAAGGGATTAAGATAAAACAAGTGCTATAAAATCCTCCAGTCTACAATTTGAAGGCAAAGAATTGAGAAGGATATTTGGAGAAAGTGTAAATTAAACGATAACTCTGTTGAGGATACTTTTGGTATAAGGATACTTTTGGTAACCTGGGGGGAAACACATGCTAATGCGTTCAAAAAATGCAAGGAATTTGGGATGTCCTCTTATGACTGGTAACCATGATTCCCAAGTGGTGCATTCTGCCCTTAACTGTGAGCTAGATCCAGCTAGCCCCAGAGTCAATTTACATATGCTTAGAAAATACAAACTATTTGTAACAGAATATTAATATTAAAATGGGATCCATCCTGATTCCGTTGCAGCTAAACATGACATGCCA
Organism: Cabassous unicinctus; assembly: GCA_029593785.1. Lineage (NCBI taxonomy): Eukaryota > Metazoa > Chordata > Mammalia > Cingulata > Chlamyphoridae > Cabassous > Cabassous unicinctus. The sequence continues at coordinate 18,082 of JAQZBX010013284.1, read as the reverse complement.
TTAATAAGTAAGTTGTAAGATAGGCAATCGAGTCCATTAAAGGATCTGAAGGTGTGGGGCCCCAACAGCAAAGATTTTGAGGAGTGGACTGCTAAAAAATTAAAGACTAAGGAAGAAGCTAAAAGGAAGAAAATGCTTCACCTGCATCACAAGAAATTCTCAGTGAGGGTATTCAAGGAAACCCCAAATGTGTTCACCAGAAAAATGAGTCAGCTTTAAATATCTGCTAGGCCCACAGATTGCCAAAAATCTTAGGAGAGAACCAATGAAGTAATAACGTTTCTAGTCCCCTATCAGCCTTTCCCTCTCTCCTTCCTTTACCTCCAAACTTGCCCCATTACAACCTGAGGAGAAAGCAGAAACACCACAGCCCTGGGGAAAGAGAGATTCAGGTTCTGCCTGCTGCCTGTCTCACTGTGAGGAAAGTAAAATATTTCATTTAAAATAAAATTCCAAGTTTAATGGTCATTTTACATTATTAAATTGAGAAAGAGAGAGAGAGAGAGAGAGATTTCTATTACTTACGAGAAATGGCAAGTTTTATCCTGGTGTCAAGGTGGGGACAACACCCCACCAGAGACTGTGGGAGAGAAAATAAAATTTCTTTTGCAAGTATATCTTGTGAAAACTGCTTGTTCAATGTATTGGTCGCATTTATTTACTAATTTCAGCCTTAATATCCCCACAGAAAACATAATTACCATAGTTAAAAATACCTTAAGTAAAAAAAAGAAATCAAACTGACTTCAAAGGAAAAAGCATATGATTCAGACCACTGTTTCCGTTCATTAAACTAATGAAATAGTAATTGTCATGTAATCAAAGAATGCATGTTTGTTATTTATTTTACAAACTAAGAAAATGTATATAGACAAAAAGAAAAAAAAAATGAAAGAAAAATTATTGCATTCTATCTTGTAGACAATAACCACTACTCATATTTTGGATTATATCTTTTGAACGTTTTCATAAATGGAATCTTTTGTCATTTTTTTCCTACAGAAGAATTGTCAACTATTTCAATAAATATAAATCTTCTTTTAAGGGTTGTATTGTAGACCATTGTATTTAACTAGCTGCTAATATTAGATATTCTTTACAATTTCACACTATAAATAATACTCCTTTTACTCTTGCATTATATTTTTCCTACTTTTCCACTCATTTTTAGTATGTATTCCTAGGAATAGAACTGAGCATTCAGTATATAGAAGCTTTATTTATGCCAAATTGCTCTAAATAAATATTAGACTAATATTAGATGCTACCTTAGCGCTATTTTAAAGTCATTTTAATCTTTAGTTACCTGAGAGTTGAAAAATGTACCTTATTACTGATCTAATCTATATTTCTTTGATTACAAGTGAAGCTGAAAATTTCCCATTTTTATTAGAAATTTATTTTCTTGAGTTTGTGAATGATGTATTTTGATCTTTTGCCCATATTTCCAGTAGAGGTATGAATATTTTTCTAATTTGCTGGTAAAGTCTTTTTATATATTAGGAACATTAGTCCTTTTATAGCTGATACATTGCAAATATTTCCCAATTTGTTATTTGCACTTTAATTTTCCTTATTATGTGTCTTTTTCACTATGTAAAAGTTTAAAGTATTTACTTAGTCAAATCTAGCAAGGTTTTCCTTTGTGGTTTCTGACATTTGTATCCTGATTTTAAATATCCATTCCAACAAAATATTTTAGTGATAATATATTTTCTTCTAGTATATTTTTTATTCCCTTTTATTAAACATTTAATTTTTAATTTATATGGGATTTATTTTAAGGAAAGATGTGAAATGGAGGTAAGTAATCTGGAGCAGATAGTGTTCCACTGTGTCAGGAATTAGGCTTCTTCTGTTTTTATTAGGAACATAGAATGAGGAAGGAATGTAGATTGAGGAAGGGATGAAGATTGAGGAAGGAATGTAGATTGAGGAAAGGATGAAGATGAAGAAGACAGCAAAGAGCAAGTGCACACTGTTTATTAAGGAAGGCTTCAAGTACTGCTATAGGACATTGCTGCTCTCATTTGATTGGCCAGAGATGTCACATGTCTACTTGCCTGGGAGGCTGACAAATAGGTCTTTACTCTGAGCTATTATGAGTTCAGTTAAAATTTCCATTAGCCTGGAAAAAGAGGAGAACAGATATATGCAGCATCTAACAGTACCTACCATAATGTGCCCAGTGTCTCTTCACCAATTCTTTTACAATATTTACTTTTGCCTTTAACTGTTACCAAAGGCATTCTTTTTTTTACATTGGTAAATTTCAAATGATTCTCTTAGTTTTTTTTTAGGAAAAACATTTCTTCCAATAATTCCCTTCTACATGCCCAGTTTTGGTCCCCAGAGACAACCATTATGAAACCTTTTAGCATTTCATTTTTAAATCTTATTTCAAAACCACTGGTTTTTACTGCCATTTAATAAATATTTCTGTTTACTATGGACAATCAAGATATAGTTTTTCACCACCACAACACTACCCTGTCCCCTGTTCTCTGCCTGCCAACATATTTCCCCTCTATCCAGGATCTGATTTACTGTAATTAAAATTATAATTATATGTTATAATTATAATTATTGCTTAGATCAACATTCCATTTTTATGTAATTACAGCTAAGTAAAAGTTAAAAGCTGAGCCATATTTTGAAAATGATTATATTTTCTTTGTTTTCTTACCTCTTGTGATGATGGTTAGGCTAATGTGTCAACTCAGCCAGGTAATAGTACCCAGGTTTTGGTCAAGCAAGCACTAGGCTAATTGTAATAGAAGAACATTTATGGGCTTTAGTCATTGGTGAGTTTACTGCATAGATGGCTGATTATATCTACATCTACCAGGGAGATTGCTGTCAGCAATGAGTGACTCTTTATCCAATCATTTGAATGCCTTAAAAGGGGAAGTGATTTCAGCATTCAGAGAGAATTTCCCAGCTCATCTTTGGACAGCCAACATCTCCTGGAAACTCATCAAGGACTTTCATTGGACTTTCATCAGAGGCCCTGGTTTGCAGTCTTCCTGAGGAACCTGGACTTGTGTATCCCCACCCTCACTGAGAGAATCTTATAAATCTCATTCTGTTTACAGATATCTCCTGCTGATTCTATTTCGCAAAAGAACCCTGACTAATACAGCTTGGTACCAGAAGTGGGGTGGTTTTTGAGGAACAGAATCTTAAACATGGGATGTCTGAGGTGGTTCTGGGAGTTTTGCAATTGGCTCTCTACTCTAATTGGACTCAAGGGTACTAAAGACTCCCTTTCCAATAACAAAGAGGCCACTAACAGTTCATGGCATGAGTTGGCAATGGAGATATACAAAATATCATCACTGGATTCCCCTACTTCCACACTTATAAGAGGCAAGGATCTGGGTGAGAGTGTTTTCAAAACCTTAGCAGAGTTTTGTGGAGTCAAAAGGTATAATGTTGTTGGCTGGCTTCTCTTAGATACTCTGGATACAGTTACAAAAAGAAGAGATGAAATAAAGTCTTCAAATTTGAAACTTAAACATGGCATCAATGATGTGAAAATTTCTATGTGTGCTCTGAAAGAAAATCTTGTCTCCTGCAATCATAAGCTTGAGATATCTGAGAACCAAACTCAGGCTCTCAGTGTTTGAGTAGCAGAGTCATAAAGAAACTAAAACCTCAACCTCTCAAAGTGTGCAGTTAAAGTAAAGGCATTGATTGGAAAGGAGTGGAACCCAGAGGATTGGAATGGAGATATATGGGATGATGATAATATTGGTGGGGACATTGGAACCCTAAATTCTGCTGAGACTTTACCAGATAAACCTGTGAAGGCCTGCCCTGTGGAGACCACACTTTGTCAACCTTGTATCACCCAGCCTCTGACTTGCCCCCTGGAGTTTAGACCTCCTCCAAGCTTTGAGGCAGGTACCAGCCAAACTCCAGCATGCACTGCCCAGCCTCTGGCCTGCCCTGAGGTATCTGCCTTCCAACCCATGCCTAAAAAGATTAATCTTGTCTCACCAGAAGAAAATGCAAAGGAATGCCCCAAGGTCAGTAGCTTGCAAAACATTTCTAATCCTTCTCCTTATCCACTTCCACCACCCCTCTTATCTTCCAGACTATTACTAGACTAAATTCACAGTGACTAATACACCTCTTCTCCAATTAATAACTTTTTTGCTTAGCTTTTTATGTACCTATCAGTAATTCTTCCTTATATTGTCTACCTTCAATCATTCTCTCAATTTCGTCTTCTAGGACACCTCTATATCACTCAGCTCCAATGTGAGCTGTTCTATATCTGGGACATATCTGTCACCTTTGTATTTTCCTTTACCATCATCCTGAGGATTCCCTTCATCTCTCTCCTGTTTAGGATCTCCTGATTCTTGACTCTAGGATCCCCTTTTTTTATTTTAATCCCATTTTTTCAGGGAATGACTCTTCCAATAGTTAACCGAGATAGCTATATGTGAAAGGAAGTTTTTCAAAATTTTCCATTTTGAAAGTATGACAGAAACTTGTTCTTAATTTCATCTCTGAAAACATCTATATGTTTAAATTATTATCACTAAAGGGCAGAAATAATTTCTGGAATCCCTATAGGCTGTGATCCACTTATAAATGTTTCAATTTGATGCAAATATGTCTGAAATTGCTGAAAGGATTTGTAAACTTTAAAATCCTTAAGATAGGATTTTTAAATATCTTGACAGAATATTCTCAAAATTATATGTATAAGCACATTTAGAATCTTGTACAACTGTATGTCTAAGGTCAAGAGAGGGCCCCATCTCCATGGAGAGGTATCCTTCAGGCACAGGAAATCTCTCTGTTATATCCAGATGAAACCACCAGTTAAAGAAAAATTAGGTCAAAGAAAATTCCACCACAAACAGCCTTTCTATTTGGATTAGCTATGAACTTGATATTTTGCTGCTGTAACAGCTGAGTCCTGGTGTGGATCCTTGGCAAGGAAAGAGGCTATACTGGAGAGCTCCTGTCTCTCCCTTAAGCTGTATGTGCCTATCTTTCTTCTTCTCACTAGGGAGGTTACTGAGTTTGTCTAGATTTCCATTTCTTACTTCACACAACACTACCCTGCTTTATCTGGAAGGAGAGCTGGGGTAATCTGGCCCCATCCATATCTATCTAACAATAATTACTTAAAGTTTATGGCACATTATTAGTATATTTTTGCTTATTCCAACACTGATAAAAATTATCAACTAGTCTTAGCCCCTCTTTGATAGTTTTAGAGATTTATTGGAGGAAATTTTTGGAAATTTCTCTTTATGTCTTCATGTTTTCCTTTATTTTACATAAGGAACAGGCAGAATATCAGTGCAATATATTAGATTTCTATAATTTGGATTTGAAATTTTGGAGAGAGAAGATAGCACTATTTCAGAAATTAACAGAATGATGATAGGTCTTTTTCCTATTTCACCAGAATTGCCTAATAGGATCCAGTTGAGGACAAAAAGACATCAAGTACCCCATATTCTGAATAGAATGAAAATTAGGGAGGAAAGCAGAAAACCACTACCACTCCAGAATTTATTAGAAGACAGCCAAACTGGCTCTGCCACATTCAACTGTCATCCCAGAGCTCCCTAGCCTCAGTTCATATATGTTGAAATCTAGGTAGGAAGTAAGGAAATACGTGTGGGTCCTGAGGTGTTGGCTGCATCTCAAGGGAGGGTCTGCAGAGACTCAAGGGGGAGAAGGTCCAAGAGAGTCCTTCACAGAAATTGGGGATACCATTAAACAAGAAATACTGGCATTTCTTCCCCTATAGAATACTTCTGCAGCAGCAAACTTGCTTATCTTCTCCCTGTGTCTATTTGAAAAGGAGGGAAGAGAACTGGAAAGGGATAGCAGGACAGAGCTCTCAACTGTGGAGCAGCCTACATTTCCATCATTTGGCATAGCAAGTTTGTATGAGTTTCCTGTGGCTCAAGTGGACACAGTGAAAATCAGTCTGACTTGTGTGCTCTCCAGGACCCCTATTCAAGTTAATTACCTGCTAGAAAAATAACATCAGCAGCACGAAACCATGGGATACCCTGCTGGAGAAATATATGGGGGGAATGGAGATGGAAAATCTCAGCAGTAGTGGTTTGGGGAGGTCTCTGTAGGGAACCTAACAAACTCAACCCATGCCTTCAACGAAAGGGAGAACATTTATTGTCTACCATCAAGAGAACATCAATGATCAGTCAGAAGCAGCAGTAGAAGAGACACCACAATACCAAGTAAGTAAGAGAAACCTAACCATTACCATCTAGAGTGTGATACAGAAATGAGAGGGGGAAGAGTAGAATGTGCTTCTCCCCCACTTCAAAATGAATTCCAGCTATTACTGGGAAGAGAGGAAGAGATGATCATCACATTGGATATGAAATGGAAGTTTAAACTATCTCAATTAAAAATAACTTTATAATAATTGAAAATGATCAGAGTTATGGAAGCTGCCTGAGCTATCTTTAGGGGGCAACAAAGGGAAATTCTACTTAGCCCCTCTGGGATAGCAATTGAAGAAAAAGAATAAACAAACATTGTTATAGTCATGTCCTATTGGGTTTAGACTATAGATGGGAATAAAGATAGAGGAAAACAAACATTAAATAATGAGAAAACTATACAAATAAATCCTAGGTGAGTAGAATACAGATGAATTTTAGTTTTGTTAGAGTAGGGGTAGGGAAGTCAAAGAGATGCTGAAGAATTTTAAGAATTTTAAACTACCAATGTGCAATTTTATCTCATATAATTTTAGAAGTTCAAAATATTTGATTCAGCCAAAGGAATTTAAAAAGTCTTCTTGAAAAAGACAGCATTATAGCAGGTCTTTAAAATGGATCTTGAAATCTATCAAATTTCTTTAGTATCTCCTGAAGTTAAAAATAATCTTTATTTTTCTCCTTTGATCTACTAATGTAACAGATTTTGCTAATAATTTCCTTAATAGTAAGCCATCCTTAAATTCCCTCAGAAAAAAATATATATTTATCAATTAGCCTGTATTTTAATTTGGTTTCTTTGCATACTTGTTCATGTATATTCCAGGAGACTTGTCTGTGATTGTCTTTCTGTATACCATCTTTATCAAGTGTCATTACCAGGCTAACATAAAATGAATCATGTAGCATTCCATCCTTTTCCATACTCTGAAAGAAATTGTCATGGGGATTTGTGTCTCTTAGAAAATATGGAAAGATTCTCTGGCAAAACTATCTTGCTTTGGAGTCATTATTGAAGGTAATTCTCTGATGACTTTTTCAATTTCTTCCATGGCTATGAATATGCCAATAGCTCTGTTCAAGTTTACTACCTTTTCCTGAGACAACACTAGCAATTAATATTTTGTAGAAAATTGTCCATTTAATTTCATTGAGATTTAAAATTTCTTTGCATAGAACTTCCTGTAATTTTTGTCCACTTACAATCTTTTAATAAGTCCCTTTTCCTGTCACTATATTATTGGCTCCCTTTAATTTTATTTATTTATTTAACTTTTTTTTTTTAATTTGTCACTTCCAGATTTCTTGGTTGGTTGGTTGGTTTGTTTATTTTCCCCAGGAGGACTGGTTCTCAAAATTAATAAGATTGAGAGGCAAGAAAGGATATACTAATTGATTGGAATAAAGACATAGAGGTAGAAAAGAGAGAAGAGTCAGATATTTCATGAAATGAAATAGTTCTTTTGATAGCCGTGGAAAGAGAAAGAAAAGTAAAATTAGGTCGTCCATAAGATAGAATATATTGTTTAACTTTGTAACATAATAATGCTTTTTTAAAGTACTATTTTATTATCTCTGCCTAAATGAGTAACGCATCTTAATAGATGAGTACATTTATCAAATTAAATGTCTTCAAACATAGGCAGTGTAAGCTAAGATCTATACTTATCCAGAGAAAAGTACCCTGAAAATCAAGACATTTATGTGCCAACCATAGTACAGGAGCTGGGAAAGCTCGTTTTATGCATTTTGTTTAACCTCTAATGAGGAAATATAAAAAGTATTTTTAATCTTTTAAAAATGGATGGCAAACGAGAAAATTCCAAAGTTTTCTTCCAGATATATTTAAAGAGAAGTTTTGGCTGGCTAATATTAACAAACTTGCTTCTTTACCAGAATATTTATCACATGCTTTGATTTAAGTGTTTTCAGTGGTTGAAATTAAGATTATTAAAGAATTGGAGTCTCTGTTATGAAGCATCTCAAAACAGCACTGTAATTCCTCTCTTATGTATGGTAACATCAGGACTGTCTCCATATTGAAATAAGTGTAGCCATTTCACCAGAAAGCCTCTGTTATTTATACTGTTGGCCCTCTCCTCTTCTATCAGCCAGCACAAGTACAATGAAATCCTAGAATAAATGAGCTTATTAAGATCATGGTTAGACATATCGTTTTTCAAATCACACTCTACACGACAGATATGCTGGCAAAGCTGTAATAAATGTCAAGGCTCAAGGCATCCACCATTTTTTCCAGCAGCCTGATGGCTTGGCTAGAAAAGCTTTTCATAAATTTTAGTGCACACCTGTCAAATGGCAGGTGTGATAGTCTGCTATCGCGGAGCCTGAGCCGTGATTTCTGGGATGGCAGCACTGTCATCATTTTCAGTGCAATCATGTGCTTTTCTCTGTTTGTGACCAATGAAATCTATGTGATCACACTGAGAATCTGTGCATCTTGGCAGATCTGCCAGTGGTACTCATAACATAGAGATTATTTTAGATTGGCTGCCAGGAGGTGTTATTTCCCATTTGTTAACACAATGGGGTTTCATGACTACGACAACTGAAACATTCATTTGTATATGAGTTTTGTTCTTGTTGTGGACACAAAACCCATTCTATCTTCCCTTCACCCCTTTACCCTTTCACAATCAATCCCCTACCTGAAACAGCTGCAGTGCTTATAGTGTCACATTTTTCTTAGGCGAAAAAGGGAGGGGGAAAAAAGCCTTATTTTGTTTTAACAAGTGAAATTTGTGAGTTGGAAATAAACTATGTGATATCAATTATGTGAAAATAAACTTATATTTCATGTATATACAGACATATATATGAATGCTTAGAAATTTTCTGAAAAGAAACTCACCAAGATGTTGTAATACCACTAAAGAGAAGGGGAGATTTGGGGATAGGTGAGACAAGGGGGCTTCTCTCTATATTATGGTAATGCTTGGATTTCTACAATGAGGATATATTCATATATTCCTTGTTTGGTAAAAAAGTAAATTTTAAAACAGGGAAACCTAAATATTGATACCAAAAAGAGAACAAGAGCTCCATAAGACGATACTTTGATGAATAGTACCACATGTTTATATAGTATTTTCATGCATATTCTATGGCTAGATCTTCACAGAAACTTGGTGAGATGATTGGATCAGATTTCAGCATTACCATTTAAATAAGTGAAATTTGAAACTTAATGAGCTTCTGTGATATGCTTGCTATCAGCTAAGTTTCTAAGTTGGAATTGAGATCCCAGGTCTTCTGACATCTAGTCCAAGCTTCCACCCCCTCACACTACTATTACCCGTATTACTTCATTGTTTTCTGCTCTGAATGCAACAACAAACTTGTTCTTACTGTTTTCCTATTTGTTACAAGATAGCAAATACATATTTTCCCATTTTTAAAATTTTTGACGTGTATATACTGTGCATATATTTCAAGTTAAACCAACAGAGTGGAAGTTATATGTCAGTCTAATCAATCACTTAATAGAATTGTTCAGACACAAACTTGGAACATAAACAGAAATTTCAATACTAAGCATTCCACTGGAGGAAAAAATAACTATAATTATGTTACAATTATGTGTAGCAAAAAAAATTGACAAATTCTTTGCAAAATTATTACAAATGCAAGACCTCTGGTTTGTCTGCTAACAGATGTTTGACATGAATACCATTTAAAAAATAACTGCTTGAGTGGAAATACTAGTTTCTATTGATGGCATAGTCTAATCTACTGGAATTAAAAGCAATTCACTGGCTGAACACAGGCACATTTTTAAAAACCTTTAATCTACTAATCAATGATTACTCAAGGCAAAAGCTTGATATGGGAATTTTAGTAAACTGCTTACCTTCATAACCCTCATTATCCCCAAATCTCTGCCCTCTTACAGTATTATCATATATATATACACATTTTTTTTTACCTTTCCTTGACTACTCATGTAATCATTTTAGAGGAGAGAATGAATATTGGGAAAGGGATCTTGCCTCACGTTTATGTTGAGAGTTTTAGAACTAAAACAATAACACATTCCAAAAGACATGCAAATAGGTTACATTCACACACTGAAAATCCCTTGTGACCTTGAAACCTCACCTGAAACCACCACCACTCTGGCACTCATTGCAGTGATTCTCAATTGTGTGACTTGGCACTCTTTAGAACTAGAATTGGGGTGGGGTTGGGGAGAAATACTTGAGTAAATTAAAAATCCCCAAACAAGTCAGCATTGATGACCAGCAGTCATAATGACCACATAGTGGGGTTTCACCGTGCCTTACGAAAGCACCACACTGCCCTTTAGCCCTGTCACTGTTTGAATCTGCGCTCTGAGGAGCTTGCCTCACAAGGCAAATAGCAAGTGAATCCTTCACTCTCCTTAGGGTTGCTAACTGTGCCTCTGAACTGGAAATATCAAATATCATTCTCAATCAAGTCTTAAGGTTTGCTGACTTCAACATTCACTCTAGCAGATGTTGACTGAACTGTACCTATTATTGATTAAAGAAAAAATCTAATGTTATGCTTTGTTCAAAATTTGGGAGCACACCTGTGAAAGGGTCACAGTAAGTGACAGCCACAAAACACAGACTGAGAACTATTGCTTCATTCCTTTCCCAAGAGAGCCCATGACTGCTGCTGGTTCAATGACTCTTGGAAGTGGCCAAGCATTTCCCACAAGTACCTGTTCAAGTGGTATCTGCATCTCTTTGGGATGGCTGTGATTTCTGCATTCTGTATCTTTTCTTAAAGTCCCTGCATCAACACTAGCGATTGGCCATGTAAGGTTTTTTTTTATTATAATAATTTTTTTAAATTTTTTTAAAAGATACTTAGATTACATAAATGTTACACAAAAAATATAGGGATTCCCATATGCCCCACTCACCACACCTCTCACACCCTCCCACATAAACATCCTTCATTAGTGTGGCACATTCATTGCAATTGATAAACGCATCCTGGGGCTTTGCCACTGAGCATAGACCATAGTTCACATTGTAGTCCACACTCTCTCCCACTCAGTTCTGCATGTTATGTGATGATATAAAATGGCCTATATCTGTCATTGCAATGTCATTCAGGATGATTCTTAAGTCCCGAAAAAGACCCCCTATTACAACTGTGTTTCCCTCTCCCTGTCCCCAGAGCCTCCAGTGGTCACTGCCTCCACATCAATGTTGTAATTTCTTCCAATGCTAGAATCACAATATGTCTATAGTAGAATATGAGCAAGTCCACTCTAGTCCATAGTTCATTCCCCAATCCTGAGGATTCTGGGATGGTGATGTACTTCACCTCTAATGGAGAGGAATGTTTGAGCCCATACAGCCAATAGATGGGACTCTCTTGCTTGCAGTTATCGACTCTCTCATTTCCTTAGTATGGTGGGTGTCAATCCTCACCTCTTTGTTAGCTGTCCTGGGTAAGTCCAAGGGACTGAGAGAGTAGGTGTTGCAACTCTGCTGAGGTTCCGGGCCCAGCTGGCACATGGACAGCCCAAAGACTCCAGTCTCTTGGATTTGCACCTACAAACTCCAGCACCAAGAATAGGTTTAAATAGAAGGGACAGATGAGCCATGTGTAGGGAAGCCATAATTGAGTCCAACTCTGTCACTCTCAAAAGCATAAACTCCAAAGTAGGGCCCACTGGCAGGGCACCAAACTCTGGAGCTATCTGCCCTGACTATAGGACCTGGGTGTCTCCAGAGCTCTCAGAAGCCCCACTATTTGGAGTAGTATCCACTTTGGCAGTCTATGATATCTTGCTGAGATGTGCATAAGTGTTACCTCTGGGATGACCTCCCGGCTCACTTTGAAGTCTCTTAGCCATATAAACTCATTTGTCTTTACCTTTTCCCTCTTTTATTCGAGGTCTTTTTCCAATTGCATTGCTAGTTGGTGCTTGGCAGTAATCCCTCGGTGCCAGGGAGGCTCGTTCCCGGGAGTCATGTCCCATGCTGGGGGAAAGGTAATGCACATGCTGAGTTTGGCTTAGAGAGAGGCCAGAGTTGAGCAGCAAGGAGGCTCTCAGGAGGCAACTCTTAGGCACCCCACAACACTAGGCTAAGTTTCAATTTCAAGAGCAAAGGCTCATAAGCATAATCGTCAATATCAAGGGCCCATCAATGGATCATCCTCCTTTGTGTAAGCCTTTCTTGACTTGCTGGATGGAAGAGATCCAAGAGCCTATCTTCTGTTGCTAGGATCATGGTGGCACATGGCACAAACTTACCACTTATAATAAACAATTGTCATTTTGATATTTATTTCCAACATTTTTATGTTTTCCAATAATAGTAAACACTCATTTAATATGCAAGATATATTTCTAATAGATTTACATGAATTGAATGATTTAATCCTCAAAACAACTCTGAGAAAAATACTACTATTATCCACATTTTATAAATGGGATAATTGAGGCAGAGAGACTAAGGAGTTTCTCCAAGAACAGACATATAGTGTCAAACCCAGACATCGTGCTTCTGAGTCTGTTGTCTTAATCACTATGTGATGTTATTTCATTTGGTGACTTCTCTGCCCACTGGTTCTTTCTCTGCTGTGTTTCTACCTGGAACATAACATTTTAAAGTTCTAAGGTCCCCAAACCTCTTCCATGGCCATTTTGTGTATTAAAAAATAAACTTCTTTAATTAAACTCTTGATTTTGAAATTAAAAGTCTGGATATTTTACAGTATCCAAAAATCTGAAAAATGAGTAAAAAACTGTATTAAATTATTAATACAATATTATCCCCTAAAATGATTGGGTAGTATCTTCCCAAAGCCAAACACTTTGTTGAAATGATGCATTTTTTAAATCATCTTCCACCTCAGAGCCCCAAGTAAACAGGAGAAGCAACACCTGACCTTGAAATCCCTCCTCACCTATTTTAGCACCTTATAAGAAGCGTTTTAGTGCTCTATGCACATGTGCCTTTCCTCTTGATAGCTTTTGAAGTTGTCACTTAAAAGGGAATTGAGGAGGATTGTTAATAAGACAGAAAGGACACTCACTCTGATCCATCCCCAGAAACTTAACACTCTATCTTAGGTGAAATAAAGCATTATGTAAACATTGATTGTAGAAAAGGTTTACTGGAAGCTCTGGCACTTGAATTCATGGTTTGTTGCCAGTATGAAATGAATGTTTTAATTAATGTCTGATTTTGCTACACTTTAGTGGGTGTTTTTCTCCCCCCTTTTCCTTGCAGCTGCTGGGTACACAGAGTACATACAGAGATGGGAACTATGGCCTAGTCCCTGCCCTCCAGGATGCCAACTGGTTTCCTCAGTTTCCTCAGTAATTTCAGCACCCTGAGTCACAAGGCTCCCAGGTGCATCTTTATGTGCTTTTTTTTTTTCTTTAGGAGGTACCCAGGATTGAACCCTGGACCTCACACATGTGAAGCAGGCACTCAACCACTGAGCTATACCTGCTCCCTCTACGTCATAATTTAGCTTGCCAACTCTCAAGGTTCTAATTCTGAGTTGCATTAATTGTTCCATTGTACTTTCTTGCTGTCATCCCAACGGCCTAGAAAACAAATGCCTACATCTTACCTAAACTGGTGATCAAAAATTGTAAGTGAACAAGCAGTGGAAACTATCAATCCAAAAGAAAGGCTCATTAAAAGCTGACAGGGAAAACATTAATACTTGAATAGTTTCAGTGAGTGTAATCAGATACCTGATTTATTCAAAACCGTGTTCCCTTGGCAGCCTATGCGATCCTGAACAAAATGGGACTTTTCCCAATCTAGCTAGATCTCTAAGAGGTAAGGATTTAAAGGAGGCATAGGACCTATAAATAGCTCCTTTGCTACAGCGCTTGATAGTTGAGAAATTTAAGCAGATGATAAGTAGCTCAGCTGGTTCATTTCTCTGATGTTCTTGCAATAAAGACTTGGCCGACTGCCTCTTTAAAAAATTTTTTAGGGTTTTGTTGCATTCAATTTGACATGAAACTGTAGTTTTTCTTAAGGAGGGAGTGGGATATTTATTTTCCTTTTGTAAAATATAGCCACTATTTGAGTTGGTGAATTGTAAACATGCTAATGCTCCCCTAGCTGCACTGCGAGAGGTTTTCCTCACAGGCGTTTCTGGCTGCAGTTCTAAAATCCTTCACTGAGGATAAGCCACACTAACAATGTGCATACTTCCAGTTTATGAGCACCCCAAGGCCCTGGTTCAGTTGATACTTGACTGGACTTGTATAAAGTAATAATGCAAAAATCTGAAGTGCCATCATTCCCTTACAGGCCGCTAGGTGAGCAATTTACCATTAAGAAAGACAAGGCAAGAAAAGAAAAACAGCTACATATGTTAAGCCCAAGCATTTGGTAAATGCTCAGATCATGTTAGATTTAGTCATCAAAACCATCACTGACTGTATGACAGCACTAGGCTAGGAGATTCTAGACTTCATGTAAATTAATTTCCATAAATCTTTGACGTAGGTACTATTGCAATTTCCATTTTGATGCATAAAGAAACTGATGCTCAGAAAGACTAAATGACTTGCTCAAGGTCATTCAGCTCTTTAGCAGTCCAATCAGGACAGGAACCCTAGTCTCTCTGACTCTAAAGCTTACCTCTAGCCTATACCAGCCTGCTCTTGAAATGAGAAGCTAACTCACTGTAAGCTGTTAATATCTTTGACAGCATGGAAGGAAAGTCAATTTACAGTCACTTTCTGGCTAAATAATATATTCAAACCTTTCTGTCCTACTGTGAGAGGTCACAAGACAACAAATACTAAAAATTATGGGTGTCCTTCCACTCCTTTTTCTAAGTTTAAACAAGCATATATACACATACATAAAGTTTATTATTTTTAAAGTGAGTGGAATCATTTTTATATTACCTCTGTAATTTTTAACTTTATACCACATGGGTATCCTTCAAATTAACACATACCGATCCAAAATTTCTTTCTCGTAATTGCATCCTATTTCATGGTACAGATAAACCACCTGCATCTAAACATTCTTCTGTTAAAGGTTATCCAGGTGATTTCCAGGTTTTGCTCTGACAACAATGCTACTCTAAACAGTCTCTCTATATAAACGTGCACACACACACAGAGAAATGAGGCAGGCTAGAACAGGGACCTGAGGGAAAGAGGTGCCGTTGGAAAGCACTAGGGCAATGGGGACAGAACAGTCACTTCTGTGTAAAACTCCTACTTGCAGTTGCCGGTCTTTGCCTGTGTCAGACAGTGGAGAGTGCCACCAACAAAAAGAGGAGTCCACTGCCCAAGGCTGAATACCTGAAGACAATAGATAAGGAGAAGCCCATTTGTAACCCCTCCCCTGACCCCCATTCAGGCCAGCAGACGTTCAGAACCAATGAAAACGCTGTGTTTCCAATCCTTCTTCTGCACACTCAACCAGTGAGAATGCTGTAACTCACAAGCTTTCATTTATATGGAGGAAGGAAGAGGGGTGGGGGGAGGTCAACCTTAAAAAGGCTGCAGCCCCAGTTCCAGCAGGCTCTCTCCTTCCAGCACTCCCACACCCCTGTCTCCAGCGTGTACTTTCTCTTTCTGTCACTTTACAATAAACTCTTTACTTGCTTGTTTAACCTGGCACGTCCTCAAATTCCTTTCTGAGATGTATCCAAGAACCTGGAAACCCATCACTGGCAAAGAAAGACTGGGGACTTTATTCCCCTGGATAGATTCTGGAAGTAGAATGGCTGGCCAAATAGATATACCTTTTCTAAACTGTTTGATCACTTCTCATATCTATACTGCAATGTGTGAAAATATCTGTTTTTCCAAATATTCTCCAGACCTGGCTTTTATTGCTATCTTTAGTTTTTGTCAATCTGAGGGTGAAAAATGATATCTCAATATTATTTTAATTTACAGTTCCTGGCCAGTAAAGTTGTTTAACCTAAATATTTACATTTTACTTCCTACTTGATATCCATTATATTATTTGTCTATTTTTCTATATGGCTTTGCTTTTTATATTAGGTTGTATATGCTCATTGTGTAACAGTGTCAAGCTCTGTGAAGATCTGAGATTTCATTCTACTTACAAGGTAACAATCTGCTACAGCTTGATGGATACTGGCAGAAGACACAAGACTTCTGGTTCAGAGACAAAGGACATTATTTCTCATGGAACAGGTAAAAGCACAAACATTAGCATATTTTTGTCACTTCTCCTTGCTTCCAAGCCCCACATGGTTAACCCAGATGGGCCCAGATCATGCCTGCATATGAAGTAGTAATGTGCAAAGTAGTAATGTGAGAAACCTTGAGCTTAGAGAACCCAAAGTTTTTATACTGGACAGTAAGAACACCTGCCTTTTGCTTTGGAGGGAGAAACTACCTCTATTTTCCAAGATTTTAAGGAAAGCTGTCTTTTGCTTCAAGCCTAGTCACTATCTGTATTTTCTAAGGTTGTTTTATATACAAACATCCATGAAAAGATAGCCCACAACAAAGGGCAGTTAGTGCCTCACTCTTAAGATATGCAGATACCTATAAGGCATATGAATGAGTTCAAGTGTTCATGGGGTATTGTTACAGTGGGTGGAGATTCACACAATTACCTTACGAATATTGAATTCCCATTCCTGGGGAGCTCTGCTACATTCTCTAATGGGTCAGCAAAAATCCTCCAAGTACAGGGGCAGTAACAACTGAAGGAGGATGGACCATTGAAGGGCCCTTGATATTGATGACTATACTCGTGAACCCTTACTTTTGAAATTGAAACTTAGCCTAGTATTATAGGGTGCCTAGGAGTTACCTCCTGAAAGCCTCCTTGTTGCTCAAATGTGGCCTCTCTCTAAGCCAAACTCAGCATATAAATGCATTACCTTCCTCCCGGCATGAGACATGACTCCCAGGGATGAACCTTCCTGGCACCGAGGGATTACTACCAAGCACCAACTAGCAATGCAACTGGAAAAAGACTTTGACCAAAAGGGGGAAAGGGTAAAGACAAATGAGTTTATATGGCTAAGAGCTTCAAAGTGAGTCAGGAGGTCATTCCAGAGGTTACACTTATGCACGTCTCAGAAGGATCTCATTGACTGCCAAAGTAAATATTGTCTCAAATAGTGGGCCTTGTGAGGGCTCTGGAGACATCCAGAAACTAAAGGCAGAGCAGACAGCTCAGGAGTTTGGTGCCCTGCCAGTGGGTCCTACTTTGGAATTTATGTTCTCCAGTGTGACAGAGTTGGACTCAGTTGTGGTTTCCCTACATATGGCTCTTCTGCCCCTTCTATTTGAACCAATAGTTAGTACTAGAATTGATAGGTTTATGTCCAAGAGACTTAAATCTTTGGGCTGTCCATATGCGAGCTGAGCCGTGAATTTCAACAAAGTTACAACACCTACTCTCCAGTTCATTGGACTCACCCAGGACTACTAACAAGGAGATAATGGAGAACAACCATCTCAAGGAACAGAGAGAGTCTGCAACTGCAAGCAAGATAGTCCCATCCATCTGCCCTATGGGATCTAAGCCCCCTCTCAATTAGAGGCAGAGTGTGCATCACCATCCCAGAATCCTCAGAATTGGGGAATGAATGATGGACTAGAGTAGACTTACTGGTATTCTGCTATAGACTCATTGTGATTCTAGCAATGGAAGAAATTATATCATTGATGTGGAGGCAGTGGCCACTGAAGGTTCTGAGGGGAGGAAGGGGAAAATAGGTATAATTTAGGGGCATTTTCAGGACTTGGGAATTGTCCTGAATGACATTGCAATGACAAATACAAGCCATTATATATCTTGTCATAACTTACAAAAATGTGTGGGAGAGAGTGTAAACTACAATGTAAACTATAATCCATGCTTAGT
>JAQZBX010013283.1:0-40067 GCA_029593785.1 Cabassous unicinctus | reverse complement strand
AAATCTCAAAAGAAATCAATAACTTACCTTGAAACTAATGAAAACGACAACACATCAAAACCTATGGGATGCAGCAAATGCAGTCCTGAGAGGGAAGTTCATAGCCATAAATACATATATTAAAAAAGAAGAAAGAGCTAAAATTGAAGTCCTAACTGCACACTTGTAGGAATTGGAAAAACAACAACAAACTAAACCTTAAGGAAGTAGAAAGAAGGAAATAACAAAGATTAGAGCAGAACTAAATAAAATAGAGAAAAAGAAACCATTGGAAAAAATAAACAAAACCAAAAGCTGGTTTTTTTATAATATCAATAATATTGACAAACTCTTAGGCAGATTAACAAAGAAAAAGAGAGAACAGATGTAAACACACAAATTTAGGAATGAGCAAGGGGATATCACTACTGACCCCACAGAAACAAAGAGTACCATAAGAGGACACTTTGAAAAATTATATGTCAAAAAGAATTATAATTTAGAGGAAATGGACAAGTTTCTAGAAACTCACAAGCAGCCTACATTGATGAAAGAAGAAATTGATGAACTCAACAGAACAATTACAAGAGATAGATTCAGACATCAAAATCCTCCCAACTAAGAAGAGCCCAGGAACAGATGGCTCTACACCTGAATTCTACCAAACATTCTGGAAATAGCTAACACTAATTCTACTTAAGCTCTTCAAAAAATAGAAGTAGAAGGAATATTGCCTAACTCATTCTACGATGCCAACATTATCCTAATACCAAAACCATCAAGGTACCACTAGAAAGGAAAATTACAGACCAATTTCTCTAATGAACTTAAATGCTAAAATCTTCAACAAAATACTTGCTAATCACATTCAACAGCATATCAAAAGGATTACACACCATGACCAAGAGGGTTTCATCCCGGGTTTACAAGGGTGGTTGCAAAGATGATATAAGAAAATCAATCTATATAATACACCACATAAATAGAATGAAAGAAAAAAATCACATGATCATCTCTATAGTTGCAGAAAAAGCATTCGACAAAATACAGCACTCTTTCCTGATAAAAACACTACAGAAGACAGGAAAAGAAGGAAACTTTCTGAATATGATAAAGGGTATATATGAAAACCCAAAGCTAACATCATCTTCAATGGTGAAATCCTAAAAGCCCTGCCTCTGAGATCAAGAACAAGACAAGGATGCCCACTATCACCACTCCTATTTAACATTGTCTTTGGCTTACTTGCTCAAGCACTGAGGCAAGTAAAGGATATAAAAGGCATCCATATTAGAAAAGAAGCAGTAAAAATTTCATTATTTGCAGATGACATGATGATATACATAGAAAGCCCAGAGAATTCTACAACGAAGCTTCTAGAACTTATAAAGGAGTTCAGTAATGTTGCAGGCTATAAGATCAACCTCAAATATCAATAGCATTTCTGTACACCAATAACGAGCAATTGGAGGAGGAAAGCAAGAAAAAAATGCCATTTACAAGAGTAACTAAAAGAATCAAGTACATAGGAATAAATTTAACTAAAGATGTAAAGGAATTATATACAGAAAACTACACAACACAGTAAAAGGAAATCAAAGAAGACTTGAATAAATGGAAAAATATTCCCTGTTCATGGATACGAAGACTAAACATCATCAAGATGTCTACTCTACCCAAAATAATCTATAGATTTAATGCAATCCCAATAAAATTCAACAGTATAATTTTTAAGGAACTGGAAAAACTAACCACAAAATGTATTTGGAAAGGTGAGAGACTCAGAATTGCCAAAGACATATTGAAAAAAAAAATTAAGTTGAAGGTATCACATTACCTGACTTAAAACATATTTCAAAGCTGCAGTGATCAAAACTGCATGGTATTGGCACAAGAATAGACCTACTGACCAATGGAATTGAACTGAGAATTCTGATATAGATCCTTGCATATACAGTCATCTGATATTCGACAAGGCTAGCAAACCCACTCAGTTGGGAGAGAATGGCCTCTTTAACACGTGGTGCTTGGAGAACTGGATATCCATATCCAAAAGAATGAAAGAAGAATACCATCTCAAACCTTATACAAAAATCAACTCAAAATGGATCAAGATCTAAATATAAGAGCCAAAACCATAAAGACGTTGGAAGATAATGTAGGAAAGCATCTACAGGACATTGAAATAGGAAATGGTTTCATGAACTTCACAGCCAAAGCACAAGTAGCAAGAGAAAAAATAGATAAATGGGATCTCCTCAAAATTAAAAACTTCTGCACCTAAAGGACTTTATTTAGAAAATATAAAGACAGCCTACCCAATGGGAAAAAATGTTTGTCAAGCATATATCTGATAAGAGCCTAATATCTTGCATATATAAAGAAATCCTACACCTTGAAAATGAAAAGAAAGACAACCCATTAAAAAAATTGGGAAATGAACTGAAAAGACACTTCTCCAAGGAAGAAACACAAATGGCTAAAAATCACATTAAAAAATGCTCGACATCGCTTGCTATCAAGGAAATGCAAATCAAACCTACAATGATATACCATTTCACACCCATCAGAATGGCAGCTATTAAAAAAACAGCAAACTATAAATATTGGAGAGGATGTGGAGGAATAGGAACCCTCATCCACTGCTGGTGGGATTTTGGAATGGTCCAGACACTGTGGAGGATAGATTGGCAATTCCTCAGAAAACTAACAATACATTTTCCTTATGATCCTCCAATTCTACTCCTGGGTATATACCCAGAAGAACTGAAAGCAAAGACACGAACACATATATGAACACCAATGTTCAGAGTGGCACTATTGTAAAAAGTTGGAATCAGCCCTGGTGCCACTCAACAGATGAATGGTAAGCAAAATGTGGCACATACATACAATGGAATATTACTCAGCTGTAAGAAGGAATAAAGTGCTAACACACGAAATACCATGGATGAATCTTGAAGACCTTATGTTGAGTGAAGCAAGCCGGACATTGAAGGATGAACAATGTATGACCTCACTGATTTGAACTGAGGAAAGACAGTAGTCTCTGAGAACCATTGTCTGAAAGACAGGTTACAAGGGAGAGAAAGAGAAGAGTAGGCTGTGAGCCATCACCCATATGGACATAATCTATGGTAAAGGGATAGAGAATAGTTGCATATTGAAGGATAGGACAGATGGGTAGTGATATTACTAGATTTGGTGGTGCAGTTTTGACAGGTGGGTAGATTAGGAAGGGCAGGTTGGAATCCCCAGGGCATGTAACTATAAATCTTGTCATTCCATGAGTCAAGACAGCAGACTGTCAAATGCCCCAGGGGGATGGGGAGGAAGGAACAGTTAAGATCAAATTGGGTATTTCGTGGTCATGGGAAAGGTGTTTCCTTACCTTACAGTAATGGACACAGGACATAGTAATTATCACCAAAAATTATTAAACTGTACCGTCTAAATTGTAAATTATACTGTAAACCAATGACAATGTTTAGTTGCTATATTTTACTATCTGTATAACAGTTATAACAATGCTTACATCCATTAAAAATAAACGTTTTAATATTGGGTGGGGAAGGGGGAGGAAGGTTGTGTATGTGGGAATCTTTAGTATTCCATGTGTCACTTTGCTGTGACTTAAAACTTCTTTGAAAATTAAATGAAAATTTGGGAGACACTGGGGAATGAGAGGGGGAAGCTGTCATGGTACACTGGACATCTGATAAGACCGTGATAAAAGGATAAAGAATATTTTTTTTTAAAAAGGATTTTTTCCCACTTTTTTGAATCTCCCAATCTGCTATTTATATTTTTAGTTTTCTTTTTTTCTTCTTCTTCTGAGTTTCCTTGTATTTATCTCTTGCATTTAAGCTTATCATTATTATTTATTTTTCCTATTAATTGTATTTTGTTATTATATGGGCTTCATGTTTAAGGAAAGTTTAGATCACAGAAGAGTTACAATGGGGGCTACAGTGGTTCATTGTTGGGGGTGTCTGTGATGGGGGATTCAGAGGAATAAGTTCATCTGAATATACATGAATGGTATATGAAATTGCTCAAATGATCAAGAGATAGGGCATGGACACGGTGGGTAGACAATCACTCAATAAATGAGGGAATCTGAATTCCCAGCCTGGAGAGCTCTGCCACATTCTCCAAGCGAGCAGCAACAGTCCCCTGAGTGCAGGGACAGTGTTTGGCAAAAGAGGATGGCCCACCAATGGGTTCTTTTTATTGATGACTAGCCTTGTGAGTCTTTGCTGTTGTACTTGAAACATAGCCTACTCTTCTGGGGCGCCTAAGGGTTGCCACTTGAGAGCCTCCTTTTTGCTTAAATGTGTCCTCTCTCTAAGTCAAACTCAGCATATGAATGCAATACCTTCCCACCAATGTGGGACATGACTCCCGGGGATAAGCCTCTTTGGCAACGAGGGATTAATAGGAAGTGCCAACTGGCAACACAATTGGAAAAAGACCTTGAATAAAAGGGAGAAAAGGCAAAAAGAAATGAGTTCATGTGGTTAAGAGACTTCAAAGAGTGTCGGGAGGTCATCCCAGAGGTAACGCTTATGCACACTTCAGTAGGATCTCATAGAACACCAAAGGGGATATCACCCCACCCAGAAGGGCTCCTGAGGGCTCTGGAGACACCCAGGTCCTATAGAAGGTGGGATAGTTCCAGAGATTGATGCCTTATGAGTGGGCTCTACTTTGGAATCTGTGCTCCTGAGAGTGACAGATTTGGACTCAAATAAGTCCTCCATTCACATGGTCCATCATTCCCTTCTATTCAAACCTATATGTGGTGCTCGAGTTTTTGGTGTACTTCCAGATACTGGAACCTCTCATCTACCTATGTGCCAGCTGTGCCTGGAATCTCGGTGGAGCTGCAAATCCTAACCTACAGCTCAAAGGACTCATCCAAGTCACCTGGTGAGGAGATGACAATGGGCAACGGCCATCCCAGGGAATGGATAGGGCCTGCAGCTGCAGGCAGGATAATCCTATCCACTGTATCTATGGGATATAAGCCCACTCTCACTTGGAGGTGGATTGGACATCACCATCCCAGTCCCCTCATGATTGAGGGAAGAGCTATGGACTAGAGTGGACTTAATCATATCCTGCTGTAGACATACTGTGATTCAAGTAATGGAAGAAATTATAACAGTGAGGTAGAGCCAGTGGCCACTGGACACTTGTGGGGCAGGGAGGGGAAGGGCAATTGAAATACAGGGGCATTTTTGGGACTTGGGGTTTGACCAGAGGGGCATTGCGGCGATGGATGTAGGCCATTTTAAATCAGCATATACCATGCAGAATTGTGTGGGAGAGAGTGTGGTCTACGATGTGAACTGTGGTCTACACTTGGTGGCAAGGCCCCAGGATGTGTATATACATTGTGGGTGATGTGCCACACTGATGAAGGATGTTTGTGTGGGATGTTATGGGAGGTGTGGGAGCTGGGGAACATAGTAATCCCTATAATTTCTGTGCAATGTTTAGGTAATCTAAGCAACTTTTAAAATTATATACATATAAAAAATAACATTTATGTAAGCAAATGCACATATATGCATGTATATTATATATCATTTTACAACTATTGATATGTATTGTGAAAAATTTGATTTTTACCCGCAATAAAAAATAAATAAATAAAATAAAACTGTTGTAAGAGACTTAGATGTACACTATATATTAGCAATCTTTAAAGTAGAAAAAACAATCATAACATTTATGCACTTAACAAGAATGCCTCAAAATACATGAGGCAAACCCTGGAAAAATTATTGGAGAAATAGATGCCTCTACAATTGTAGTGGGAGACTTTATTCCACCATTAGCACCATTAGACAGAACATCTTGAAGAAGGATCAATAAAGAAACAAAGATTTTGTTTAGTACATTAGAAGATCCGGATCTATTAGACATATACAGAAACTACATTCCAAATTCAGTGTGATATACATACTTCTCAAGTGCGCATGGAATACTCTCCAAGGTGACTACATGCTAGGCCACAGAAAAAATCTCAATGAATTCATTAAGATTGAGTTTATACAAAGTAATTTCTATGACCACATTGGAATGTATTTGGAAGTCAGAAAGGGCCAGAGAACCAAATTAGACAAAAATATATGGAAGTTAAATAACAAACTCTTAGAAAAATAGTGGGTTAAGGAGAAATACAAAAAGAAATCAGTAACTACCTTGAAACAAATGAAAATGACAACAAAACATATCAAAACCTATGGAATGTAGCAAAAGCTGTACTGAGTTGGAAATTCTTAGCCATAAATACATATATCAAAAAGGAAGAAAGAGCTAAAATCAAAGACCAAAGAGCACACCTGGAGGAATTGGAAAAACAACAAAAAACTAATCACAAAGGGAGTAGAAAGAAGGAAATGACAAAGATTAGAGGAGAACTAAATGAAATAGAAAATAAGAAAGCATTAGAAAAAATAAACAAAGTCAAAATCTGGTTCTTCTAAAAGATCAATAAAATTGACAAACCCTTAGCCAGACTAACAAAGAAAAAAAGAGAGAATATGTAAAACAGAAAATAAGAAATGAGGAAGGGGATATCATCACTGATCCCATAGAAATAAACAGTATCATAAGAGGATACTTTGAAAAATATTATGCCAACAAGAATGATAATTTAGATGAAATGGACAAATTCCATAGAAACTCACAAGTAACCTACACTGTCAAAAGAAGAAATTAATGAACACAGCAGACCAATTACAAGTAAAGAGATAAACTCAGTCATCAAAAACCTCCCAACTAAGCAAAGCCCAGGACCAGACAGCTTCATAGATGAATTCTCCCACACTTTTTGGAAAGGACTAAAACAAACCGTACTTAAACTCTTCCAAAAAATAGAAGGGGAAGGAACATTGCTTAACTCACTCTATGAGGTCAACATTACCCTTGAACCAAAGCCAAACAAAGATGCCAAACAAAAGGGGAATTGTAGACCAATCTCTCTAGTGAACCTAGATGCCAAAATCCTCAACAAAATATTTGCTAATCACATTCAAAAACACATGAAATGAATTATACACCATGGTCAAGTAGGTTTCATACCGGTATGCAAGGATGGTTCAACATAAGAAAATCAATCAATGTAATACATCCCATAAACAGATTGAAAAAAAAATCACAATATCTTCTCTGTATATAAAGAAAAAGCATTTGACAAAATTCAACACACTTTCCTGATAAGTACACTGCAAAAGATAGGAAATGAAAAACTTTCTGAACATGATAAAGGGTATTTATGAAAAATCCACAGCTAACCTCATCTTCAATGGTGAAATCCTAAAAGCTTTCCCTCTAAGATCAGGAACAAGACAAAGATGCCCACTATCACTGCTCCTATTTAACATTGTATTAGAAGTACTTGCTCGAGAACTGAGGCAAGAACAAGATATAAAACGCATCCAAATTAGAAAGGAAGAAGTAAAAATTTCTCTATTTGAAAAAGACATGATTATATACATAGAAAGCCTTGAGAAACCTGCAACAAAGGTTCTAGAACTTTTAAATGAGTCCAATAAAGTCATAGGTTATAATATCAATGCCCAAAAATCAGTAACATTTCTGTATACCAATAATAAGAATCTGATGAGGAAATCAAGAAAAAAATACCATTTAAAATAGTAACTAAAAGAATAAAATACCTAGGAATAAATTTAACTAAAGATGTAAAAGACTTATATACAGAAAAGTACACAACACTGTTAATGGAAATCAAAGAAGACTTAAATAAATGGAAGAATATTCTCTGTTCATGGAGAGGAGAAGTAAACATCATTAAGATATCTATATCACCTAAACTAATCTACAGATTTAATGCAATTCCAATAAAAATCAACAAAGCATTTTTAATTAAATGGAAAAACTAACCACAGAATTTATTGGGAAGGGTAAGAGGCCCTGAATAGTCAAAGAAATATTGAAAAAGAAAAATGAAATTGTAGGTATCACACTACCTGACTTTAAAACTTACTGTAAGAAGCAATAAAGTGCTAACACATAGAATAAAATGGATGAATCTTGAAGACCCTATGTTGAGTGAGGCAAGCCAAGCATTGAAGAATGAACCCTACATGATTTCACTGATATGAAATTGAGCAGTCTCTGAGAACTATTGTCTGAAAGGTTTACAGGGAAGGGAAAGAGAAGAGAAAGTTATGAGCCACACCCATATGGAAATAATCTATGTTAAAGTGATAGAGTGTAGTTGCATATTGAAGGGATAGGACAGGTGGGCAGTGATATTATTGGGTTTGGTGCTTCAGGGTTGACAGGTGGGTAGATTGGGAAAGGTGGGTTAGAATACCCAGGACACTTGGGGAAGAGATGGGAGAGGGACCAGGGAAACACTTGGGATTTGTGGGTATGAGGTTGAAATTACAGAGGTGGGAATGCTTTTATGGCAATATAGCAAGAAAGTTTCTCTCATTTAGGGTCTTTGTTGGGGGGGTGCATTCAGGACAGGGTGCATCTGGAGCAAGCTTTTAGTGAGTGTCTGAGTGTTCATTCGGTCATAATATGTTGTATCAATGGGTGGAGACCCACACAATGAGCAAGGAGATGGACTCCCATCTTTGGGAGGACTGATCCACTCAAAAAAAGAAAGGTGGGCATCCTTTGTGAGCTAGGATGGTTCCTAATAGGGGAGGACAAACCAGTGTGTCAAGACCTCTTGTTGCATGTAACTGTGAATCTTGTCATCCAATGAGTCAAGCCAGGGTGTCATCGTGGGCCCCAGGGGGATGGGGAGTGGGAACAGAATATATCAAACAGGGATATTTAGTGGTCAGTGGAAACGTTTTTCATTACCTTACATTGATGGACACAGGACATGGTAAATATCAAAATTTATAAAACTGTACAGTCTAAAATGTAAGCCATTGACAATGTTTCACAGCTATGTTTCACTATCAGTACAACAGTTATAAAAATGCTACCATCCAGATAAAAAAATGTTTTAATATGGGGTGAGGAAAGGGGGAGGAGTTTGGGTATATGACAGTCTCTTTGTTCTGTGTGGGACTTTGCTGTGACCTAAAACTTCTTTGAAAATAAAATGAAAAATAGTGAGACACTGGGGAGTGAGAGGGGGAAGGTGCCACAGTGCAGATTGGACAACAGTTGTTGCTGTGATAGAAGCAAAATGTAAAAAAAAAAAAATTCCCATTTTTTGAATATCCCAATCCTTTAATTTTATATTATTACTCATCTTTTTAAACTTTTCATGTATTTTATCTCTTATTTTAAAACTTAACATTGTTATGTCATTTTCCTATTAATTCTCTTTGGCTATTGCACTTGCTTCATCTTTAAAGAAACTTTGGATCAAGACGAGTTACAACTGGGGTGGGAGAGGATTGTTGGTGGGGGGTGTCAGGGATGAGGAGAGTGCATGGGAGGAAGTTTACCTGAATATACATAAAAGGTATATAAAATTGTTCAAATGATCATGGGACATGGTCTTAGTGGGTGGAGAACCACTCAATAAATGAGAGAATACTGAATTCCCATCCTGGAGAGCTTGCCATATTCTCCAAGGGAGTAGCAACTGTCCCCCAAGTGCAGGGACAATGTCTGGCAAAGGAGGATGATCTATGGATGGGTTCTTCTTATTGATGACTAGACTTGTGAATCTTTGCTCTTGTAATTGAAACTTAGCCTACTGTGATGGGGTGCCTAAGGGTTGCCACATGAGAGCCTCCTTGTTGCTCAAATGTGGCCTCTCTAAGCCAAACTCAGCATATGAATGCAGTACCTTCCTCTCAGCGTGGGACATGACTCCTGGGGATAAGCCTCCCTGGAAATGAGGGTTTACTACTAAGTGCCAACTGGCAAAACAACTGGAAAAAGACCTGGAATAAAAGGGGGAAAGGGTAAAGATAAATGCATTTATATGGCTAAGAGACTTCAAAGTGAGTCGGGAGGTTATCTCAGAAGCAACACTTATGCACATCTCAGCAGGACCTCATAGGCTTCCAATGTGAATATCACCCAAATAGAGGGGTTCCTGAGGGCTCTGGAGACATGCAGGTCTTATATAAAGGTGGGTAGCTATAGATTTTGGTGCCTTATCCACTTACTTTGGAGTCTGTGCTCCTGAGAGTGACAGAGTTGGACTTAAGTATGTCGACCCTGCACATGGTCCATCTGTCTATTCAAACCTATTTGTGGTGCTGTAGCTTGTAGTTGTATTTCCAACGACTGGAGTTTTTGGACTGTCTGTGTGCTAGCTCGCCCCAGAAACTCAGTGGAGCTACAAATCTTACTCTACAGCTCAATGGACTCACCCAGGACACCTGGTGGGCAGACGATGATGGACAATGGCCATAATCTGCATGCTGCAGGCAGGTTAGTCGCATCCATCTTATCCATGGAATATAAGCCCCCTCTCACTTGGAAGTATAGTGGACATCACCAACCTAGAATCTTCAGGATTGGGAAAACAAATATGGACTAGAGTGGATTTACTGGTATTCTGTTATAGATATGTTGTGTTTCAAGCAATGGAAGATATTACAACATCAATGTGGAGCCAGTGGCCACTGAAAGCATTGGGGGCCGGAAGAGGGAAAAGCAGTTGTAATACAGGGTCTTTTTCAAGACTTGGGAATTATCCTGAGTGACATTGCAATGTCAGATATAGGCTTTTTTATATTAGCATATCACATGCAGAACTCTGTGGGAGACAGTGTGATCTACAATGTGAACTATGGTCCATGCTTAGTGACAAAGCCCCAGGATGTGTATATACATTGCCTGTGATGTGCCACACTAATGAAAGATGTTTATGTGGCATGTTCTGGGAGGTGTTGAGGTGGGGCATAGGGGCATCCCTATAGTTTTTGTGTAACATTTATGTAATCTAAGTATTTTTTAAAAATTTTTAAAAATTATTTTAAAAAAACATACTACAAAGCTACAGTGGGCAAAACTGCATGCGATTGGCATAAGGATAGACATACCAACCAATGGAACAGAATTCAGATTTCTGATATATATCCTTACATATACTCATATCTTATATTCAACAAGGCCACCAAGCCACTCAACTGGGAGAGAATGGCCTTTTCAACAATTGGTGCTTATAGAACTGGATATTCATATCCAAAAGAATGAGAGAGTCCCACCATCTCACACCTTGTACAAAAATCAACTCAAAATGGATCAATGACCTAAATATATGAGCCAAGATAATAAATCTCCTAGAAGATATTGTAGGGAAGTATCTACAAGATCTAGTAGTAGGAAATGTTTTCATAAACTTTTCACCAAAAACAAAAGGAACCAAAGAAACAATAGTTAAATGGGTCCTCCTCAAAATTAAAAATTTTTGCACCTCAAAGAATGTTATCAAGAAATTAAAAAGGCAGCGTACCCTTTGGGAGAAAATATTTGGCAACCTTACATCTGATAAGAGCCTAATATCCAGTATATATAAAGAAATCCTACACCTTGAAAACATAAAGACAAACAACCTGCTTAAAAAATGGGCAAGCAACCTGAAAAGACACTTCTCTAAAGAAGAAATACAAGTGTCTAAAAAGCACATGAAAAATGCTCAACATCATAACTATTAGATAAATGCAAATCAAAACTGCAATGAGATACCATCTTATGCCCATTAGACTGTTGGCTATTAAAAAAATGGAGGACTATAAGTGTTGGAGAAGATGTTGAAGAATGGGAATGTAGAATGGTCCAGCCACTGTGGAGGACAGTTTAGCAGTCCTTCAAAAAACTAACAATAGAATTGCCATATGATCCAGCAATTTAACTACTGGGTATATACCCAGAAGAATTGAAAGCAAAGACATGAACAGATATATGCACACCAAGGTACATAGTGGCATTATTCACTACTGTCAAGAGTTAGAATCCACCCAAATGCCCATCAGCACATGAATGGATAAACAAAATGTGGTACTTAAGTGCAATGGAATATTATTCATGTGTAAGAAAGAATAAAGTGCCAACACTTTGGATAACATAGAAAATCCTTCAGGGTCTTATGTTGAGTGAAGCAAACAAGGCATTGAAGGCTGAACAATACATGACCTCACTGATATGAATTAAACAAATTGAGCAGACACAGAGAGCTATTGTCTGGAAGACAGGTTTACAGGAAACAGAAAGGGAGAAGACAGGTGTGAGCCAACATCTACACTGACAAAATCTATGGTAAGGTGATAGTGTGTAGTTGTGTATTGAAGGGATTTCAGAGGAGGGTAATGATATAATTGGGTTTTGTGGTGCAGGTTTGACAGGTGGGTAGATTGGGGAGGGTAGGTTGGAATGTCCAGTTAACTGGTGGGAGGGTTGAGCGAAGGACCAGGTGACACTGGGGATTCATCGGTATGTGGTTGAAAGTACAAATTTGGGAATTCTCTTGTGGCAATATGACAAGGAAGGGTTACTGGTTTAGTGTACTTGATGGGGGCAGGTGCTTTGGGAAAGGGTACTCCTGTAGCAGGCTTCTAGGGAGGGTGTGCTGTCATAATGTGTTGTCATAATGTGCTGTATTGGTGGGTGGAGTTCCACATAATGAGCGGGAATGAGTTGGACTCCCATAATCAGGAGGACTGTTTTTTTGCAAATAGAGAAGTGGGGTCTCTCAAGAGCATGGGTGCTTCCTAATCAGGGAGGACAAACCAGCGTGTCGAGACCTCAGTGTTGTTACATGTAACTATGAATCTTGTCATCGAAGGAGTGACACCAGGGTGTTACCATGGGCCCCAAGGGGTGGGTGTAGTAATAGAATAGATCAAATAGATCAATCACAGGGTATTTAGTGGGCAATGGAAGTGTTCTACATGATTTTAAAATGATGGACACAGACCATGATAAATATCATCAGAATTTATAAAAGTGTATGTTCTAAAATGTAAACCATAATGTAAACCATTGACCATGATTTGTAGCTATGTTTCAGTATATGTATATCAGTAATAACAATAGTACCATCCACATATAAAAAGGTACTAATATGGGAAGGAGGAAAAGGGGAGGATTTTGGGTATATGAGAGTCCCCTATATTCTGAATGTGACTTTACTGTGACCTAAAACTTCCTTGAAAACAGAATGACAAATTGAAAGACACTGGAGAATAAATGAAAGAAAATGCCACTGTACAGACAGGATACCAGATACAGAATCAATGAAAGGAAAAATGACAATTAAAAAAAAATATTTGTCACTATTTTTTAATATCCCACTCTTCTAATTTTATTTTATTTTTAGTTCTTTTAAATTTTTAAAATTATATTTCTTATATTTGAACTTATCATTATTATTTCATATTCCTATTAATTGTATTTGCCTATTTTAATGGCTTCATTTTTTAAGAAGCTTTGGATCATTTAAGGATTACAACTGAGGCAGGAGATGATCATTGGTATGCAGTATCAGTAATGAGGGATATATGGGAGGAAGTCCAGCTGGGCATACATATATAGTACATTAAAATGTTCAAATGTTCATGGGGCATTGCCAGAGTGGGTGGACACTCACACAATAACCATAAGAATATTGAATTCCCATCATGGAGAGCTCTGCTACATTATCTAAAGGAGAAGCAACAGGCCCCCAAGTACAGGGGCAATGACTGACAAAGGAGGATGATTCACTGATGGGCCCTTGATATTGAAGACTATGCTTGTGAGCCATTTCTCTTGAAATGGAAACTTAGCCTATTGTTGTGGGGTACCTAAGAGTTGCCTCCTGAAAGTCTCCTTGTTGCTCAAATGTGGCCTATTTCTATGCCAAACTCAGCATATAAATGCATTATCTACCCACAGTTTGGGACATAACTCTCAGCCATGAGCCTCCCTTGCACCAAGGGATTAATAACAAGAACCAACTAGCAATGCAACTGGAAAAAGACCTCAAATTAAAGGGTACAGATGTAAAGACAAATGAGTATATATGGTTAAGAGACTTCAGAGCGAGTTGGGAGGTCATTCCAGTGGTAATGTTTATGCACAACTCAGCAGGATCTCATAGACTGCTAAATTGGATACTACCCCAAACAGTAGGGCTCCTGAGGTCTCTTGAGACACCCAGGTCCTATGGTCAGGGCAGATATCTCCAGAGTTTGGTGCCTTGCCAGTGGGCTCTACTTTGGAGTTTGTGTTCTTGAGAGTGACAGAGTTGGACTCAATTATGTCTTCCCTACACATTTCTTATCTGTCCCTTCTATTTATACCTATACTGGGTGCTGGAGTTTGTAAGTGTATGCCCAAGAGACTTGAGTCTTTAGGTTGTCCATGTGACAGCTGGGCCCGGAACCTCAGTGGAGTTGCAACACCTGCTCTACACCTCATTGGACTAACCCAGGACAACTAACAAGGAAATAATGATGGACAACAACAATCTCAAGGAACAGAGAGAGTTTGCAACTGCAAGCAAGATAGACCTATCCATCTTCCCCTGGGATATAAGGGTACTCTCATTTAGGCATGGAGTGGACATCACCATCCCAGAATCCTCAGGATTGGGGAAAGAACTATGGACTAGACTGGACTTACAGGTATTCTACTATAGATATATTGTGATTCTAGCAATGGAAGAAATTATAACATTGTTATGGAGCCAGTAGCTACGGAGTGTCTGAGGGCAGGGAGAGGGAAAACAGTTATAATACAGGGGCTGTTTGGGGACTTAGGAATCATCCTGAATGATACTGAAACAATAGATAAAGGTCATTTTATATCATCACATAACATGCAGAACTATGTGAGAGAGAGACTGTAATGTGAACTATGGTCCATGCTTAATGGCAAAGCCCCAGTATGTGTTTATCACTTGCAATGAATGTGCCAAACTAATGTAGGAGGTTTTGTGGGAGGGTGAGGGAGGTGTGGGGAGAATCCCTATAGCTTTTGTGTAACATTTATGTAATCTAAGTGTCTACTAAAATTTTTAAGTAAACGAACTATGAGAATCAAATATCAAGGAACACACTTAGCTACAACTGTAAAGTACCTGTACACAGAAAATTATGCAACATCGTTAAAGGAAATCAAAGAAGACCTAAATAAATGGAAGTATCTTCCATATAAATGGATTGAAAGATTAAACATCACTAAAATGACTCTCCTAACCTAACTGAATTATAAATTTAATGCAACAACATTTTACTGATTGGAAAAGGTAATTATGAAATTTATTTAGAAGGACAAGGGCTCCCAAACAACCAAAAACTTTGAAAAAGAAAGAAAAAAAATTGGAGGAATCATGCTACTTAAATATAAAGCATCCTACAAAGCTAAAGTGGTGAAAATTGCCTGGTATTGGCAAATGGATACACATATAAACCAATAAAACTTAATTGTGAGTTCTGATATACATCCTTGTATATATGGTCAACTGATTACTGACAAGTCCACCAAACCCACTTATCTGTGACAGAATGACCTTTTCAAAAATGGCACTTTAAGAACTAAATATTCGTATCCAAAAGAATGAGAGACAGCCACCATCTCATGCTCTATTCAAAATTAACTCAAGAGGGATCAAAGACATAAATATAAGAGGCAAGACAATAAAGCTCCTAGGAGATATTGTAAAAAAGCATCTACAAGATCTTGTAGTAAGAAATATTTTCATAAACTTTACACCAAAAACACAAGCAGCCAAAGAAACAATAGATAAATGGGATCTCCTCAAAATTGAAAACTTGGTGCTTCTAAGAAATTTACCAAGAAAGTGAAAAGGCAGCCTACTGAATGTGAGACAATATTTGGGAACCATTTATGTGATAAGGGCCTTATATTCAGCATATATAAGAAACCCTACATCTTTAAATTAAATTGACAATCCATTAAAAAGTGGGCAAGAATTTGAATAGATACTTCTCCAAAGAAGAAATACAAATGGCTAAAATGCACATGAAAAGATGCTCAACATAACTAGCTATCAGGGTAATGCAAATCAAAACTAAAATGAAATATCATCTTATACCTATTTGACTGGGAGCTATTAAAAAATCATAGAACTACAAGTGTTAGAGAGGATGTAAATGAAAGGGAGTACTCATCCATTGCAGGAGGAATGTAGAATGGTGTAATCATTTTGGAGGACAGTTTGGTAGGTCCTCAGGAAGCTTACTATAGAAATGTCATATGATCCAGCAATCCCACTTCTGGGTATATACCCAGATGAATTGGAAGCATGGACCTTAGCAGTTATATACACACCAATGTTCATAGCAGCATTATTCACTATTGCCAAAGTTAGAAGTAACCAAAGTGTCCATCAACAGAAGAATGGATAAGCAAATTGTTGTATATACATACATTGGAATATTATTCAGCTGTAAGAAAAAAATGAAGTACTAACACATGGGACTGCACTGATGAATCTTGAAGATGTTAAGTTGAATGAATTAAGCCAGTCACTTAAAGTAAAAGATTGCATGACCTCACTGATAGGACTCAAGCAAATTGAGCAGATTCATAGAATGAGAATCTGGAAGATAGGTTATCAGGAGACAGAAAAGTAAGGGAGTATTGTGAGTTGTTGCTCAATATGGGCAAAACCTATGGTAAGGCAGAAAGGAGTTGTTAGGCATTGGACGTGGGTGATAACAGTGCAGTGATGTGATTGGGTTCAACAGCACTGTAATGTGAGGGGGAGTAGGGTGGAGGGTTGGGTTTGTCTATTCCTGGAACTGAATAGAGTACTGGAGGAAGAAACAGGTGAACTCTGTAGATTGGTATGTCTGAGGTAAAATCTACAATTGTAAGAATGTTCTTTTGGCAAAAATGACAGGGCAGGGTTACAGATGCATGGCATCAGGGGTGAAGGGATATGTAAGATAGGGTGTACCTGGATCATGGTTCTGTGGAATAAAAAATATATATATCTTGTCATAATGTGTTTTCTCAGTGATAGAGATCCACACAATAAACAAAATATTAAACTCTCATCCTGGAGAGTACCTCACTGTTCTCAATTAGAGGGACAGAATCTCTTGAGAACACAGACAGTGCCTAATAAAAGAAAACTGTCCAATATAACAATCCCTCAAGAATGTTGCATGTAACTATGAACCTTATCCTTCAAAAATTGAAACTTAGTGGTTACCATAGTTTCTGTGGATAGGGAAGTGGAAGAATAGAGTAGATGGATCATAGGCATTTTTAACACTTTGGAATTGTCCTGCATTATCTTGCAATGATGAATACAGTCCATTACAAGTCATGTCAAAACTTATAAAAGTGTACAATGCAAAATGTAAATTATAATGTAAACCATCGACCATGTTAAATAGCAATATTTCAATATTTGTACAATTGTAACAAATGCATCATACTCATTTAAGGTGTCATTAATATGGGAGAGTTGGAGAGTGGGAGGGGTTTGGGTATATGGGAATCCCTTGTATTTTCTATGTGGTATTTCTGTAACTTAAAGCTTCTTGTAAAGTAAAGAGAAAAAAATAAGGCACTAGGGAAACATATGGAAGAAATTATCACTGTTCATAAAAGATAACAGATCCTACAGTGATGAAAGACTCAATGAAATTTTTTTATTTTGTATTTTATTTCATTTTATTATTATTTTATTTTATTATTATATTTATCTATTCAGTTTTCTGGCTTTTTTGAAGGGAAGAGATTTTAGATTGCAGTGGGTCATAACTATGGCAGGGGCATCAGTGGTGTGGGGTGTCAGTGATGGGGTATGTGTGGGGAAGGTGTACACCTTGGCATACCTCTATGGCATACAAATACATTCAAGTGGTCATGGAGTGTTCATTAATTGGGTGGAGACCCACAAAATACCTAAAAGAATATTGAATTCCCATCCTGGGAAGTCCTGTCATATCCTCTAATAGAGCAGAAAGAACCCCCCAAATATATGGCCAGTGCCTACTGAAAGAGGACAGACCAATATGCTAGGCCTTTGTTATTGAATGTTGTACTTATGAAATTTGTTCTTCTGAAATAGAAACTTAGCATATTATTTTGTATTGTTTAAGAGTTAGCTACTGAAAGCATCCTTGTTGTTTAAATGTAGCCTCTCTCTAAGCCAAGCTCAGTGTATAAACTCACTACCTGCCCCCTACCATGGGATGTGATTCCAGGGGATGAGCTTCCCTGGCACTATAGTATTATTACCAAGCTTCAGCTAATGATTCATTTGTAAAATGACCTTGGATAAAAGGGGAAATATTAAATACAAATGAGTTTTTATGGCCAAGAAATTTCAAAGTGCATAAGGAGGTCATTCAAGAGCTTAAACTTATGCATGTCTCAGGAGGATCTCATTGAGCACCACAGTAAATAATACCTCAAGCAAGAGTCTCCTGAGTGCTCTAGAGACATCTAGACACTCTAGGCAAGGTAGACAATCTCAGGAATTTGGCACACTGCCGGTGGGCTCTATTTTGGAATATATGCTCCTCCATGAAACTCAGTTAGTTTCATTTAAAATTTCCCTACATATGACTCTTCTGCCCCTTTTACTTGAACCTATATTTAGCACTATAATCATTACATATATGTCCCAGAGACTTAAATCTTCATGCTGTTCATTTGCTGGTTGAGCCCTGAATCTCAGCAGAGTTGCAACACTCAGTCTCCTGTCCATTGGACCCTCCCAGGATAGCTAATAAAAGGATAACGATAGACAACACCCATCCCCAAAACAGAGAGCACATACAACAGCAAGCAAGACATTTCCATCCATATGCCCCATGGGATCTAAGTCCCCTCTCAATGTGAACAAGAGTGGGCATCACCATCCCAAAATCCTCATCCTTGAGGAAAGACCAAACATAAGGAAGCAAAGCATCTATGGACTAAAGTGGACATTATTATTCTTGCAATGGAAGAATTTTTAACATTGATATTAAGGCAGTGGCCACCAGAGGATTTGAAGGGAAGAAGGGGGAAGAATTGGTGCAAATGGGGCATTTTTGGGTCTTTGGACTTGTCCTGCATGACATAGCAATGACGGATATAGGCCATTACGCATTCTTTCAAAACATATAAGGTTGTGTGGTGCAAAATGTAAACTATAACGTAAACTACAGACCATGGTTAATAGCAATGCTTTAATATGTGTTCATCCTTGTAACAAATGAACCACACTAAGGAAAGATGTTAATTGTGGAGAGTGGGGGAGGGAGAGGTGGGTGGGATGTATGGGAATTTCCCTATATATATTTTTATTTTTATGTAACATTTATGTAATCTAATTTTCTTTAAAAATAAAATTTAAAAAATGTAAAGGATTAAAAGTCTAAAGCAATCTGATTTTCTCCTGACCAATTCTTAAATATATTCTTTCTGGTTAAGTTGGAATAGAATGGTTTCCTATAAAAATGTTTTTGTTTTTGTTTTATACACCTCTCCTGGGGAAAAAAAAATATCTAGAAGAGAGGATTATGGATTGGTATATACATCAATTTTTATTATTAAATGAGACACAGCAATAAGAAAAAATTTGTGAAGGACAAAAATTTCTATGAACCTGTCACATGAAGAGGCAAAAGGGAATGATTTTTTTTCCTCCTGGCCATAGAAAATTAAAAAGACTTCTGAAATACCATATAGGAGAAAGTCTGCTCTCCCGACATAGACTTGTTACACAGTCAGTGAGTTGCAGTCTTTGAATAGAATCGTAGTCAAAGATTCAGACCCCCTTGGCTGGTCACACTGACGTTCATAGCTGCATTCCTAGGACAGATGCCTCCATTTGGAGGCCTCCCTATAAGGGGCTCATAAACAAGGGTTGCTTACTTGACAACTCCTTAAGGGGAAGTAGGAGAAATGTAGAACTTGAGAATACTTGCTTTGATAAGACACAGTAGTAAGTAGTTTTGTACATTTACATGCCCCATACTGCCCTAGGTTCTGTATCCATAAAACAAAAGGAGACCTTTGTTTGGGGATCCTCTATAGTGAGATGATCCCCAAATCTATGCTGATTCATCTGACCCTTACCTGGTGATGCCATTCCATGATGAAATTGGACAGGGGTGAGTCAACTTGTTTCCTAGTTATAAAACCTTGTATACATTATCACACTAAGGATATAAAGTATTCACTGTTTACTCACTTTTTTGCTTTGACTATTTTAATATGCTACCTTGACACCTGGCATCACAGCTCAGATCTCTCAGCTGGGTTCAGGTCTTGACACGCTTTTATGTGCAAATTTTCCTGAGTTAAAAAACAGTCATTTTTAATTCATTTGAATTGATGTGTTGTGAGTATAGAAATAAACAAAGAGCCACTGCAAGAGAATAAAGTGCATGGCTACAGACATGTGATACATGGCTGGGGTAATGTGTGATAATAGAGTAACAGTAATATGTACTTTTCAGAAAATCATACTTCTGCAATTGGATAATAATATTGGAAAAAATGTAATTTCACATCTACCTAACACCATACAAAATTGATGTAGATTAAATGAGCATAAAGAAAAGTCAAAACTATAACTATTATAAGATATACAAAGGAGATTTTCTTCAGGATATCAGTGCAAGATGTTGATAAATTTCTTGATCTTTCAATAGTAAATTTTTCTACTTCAAAGGAAATAGAAGGACACAAATTTCTATGTAACAAACTGAGTGAATATATCTGTCACATATAATGTAGATAGGAATTTAACAGATGTGTTTATCTATAGTACTATTGAAGCATAGTAAAACATAAAATCATAATCACATATGTATATATATATATGTACTCAATACACCAGAAAATATTTAAATATCTAATAATATAAAATATTAACGTGCAATGTTAGCAAAGACAATTCTCAGATATTGTATGTAATACTCACATATGAGTAGTAAATGATGTAAACTACTTTGAAAATACTGTGGGATTGCATCATTATAATTTGGCTTTGTTATGCCTGAGTGAACACTCATGTCCTGTGAAAACTAAGTATTAAGTCACAATTAATAGTCTTTGTGTGTTAACTATATGTAATACTCACATATGAGTAGTAAATGATGCAAACTACTTTGGAAATAGTGTGGGATTGTATCATTATAATTTGGCTTTGTTATGCTTGAGTGAACACTCATGTCCTGTGAAAACTAAGTACTAAGTAATGATTAATAGTCTTTGTGTGTTAACTACAGCTCTATGCTATGAAACCAAAGTTGTTTGAACAGCCTCTACTCATGAATCTAATTTATCTTACTTTATTTTTTTCCCAGACTATACTAATTATTTGCAATCAGTTTCTCTGCCCTCAGGGAGTATGAGAAGTTGAACCCCAGACATATTCCTCCCCTCAGTCTCTCAGGTTTCCAAATGATAGTTTGGCAGTGATGTACATTCATCCCAGTATGCTTACAGGGGTCATGTTGCTCTCTCTGGAACAAGGAACCCACATTGGAAAGCCAGCACAATGCACCCTTTGTTGTAAAGTGGTAAGGGATGAGCTAGCAAGGATGCCAGGGACAATACTAAGGATTTTTTTAAAAATTTTATTGAAGTATATCATTCATACATAAACATACATAAACAATATGTGTATAGTAAAAGTTGTGAACTTACAAAACAGACATGTATAACAACCTACAGGAGTCCTATACATCACACCACTATCAAACCTGGCCTTGTTGTGAGACATTTGTTACAAATTATAAAACAAGGTAGTAAAAATATTAATACTAACTATACTCCATATCTAGCATTTGTTGTATTTTACCCCAACCCACCCTATCATTTTTAAAAAATATATTTTATTACAAAAGTTGTGAAATTACAAAACAATCATGCACATGTACAGAATTCCCAAAGAACACCTCTTCACCAACACGCCATACCTTGTTAGAACATTTGTTACAGATTATGAGATATTATCATCTGTTTTCGTAATAGATTCCAGTCTAATAACCGAATATATCATCTCATGGTTCCCCACCCCAAACACACATGGAGCACAGCAAAGAAACATATTCCTTTTCAGGTGCTGCCACCATTCGAATCACTACACAGGTCTCCTAATTCTTCATCCAGAACTCTTTTGAAAAGCTAAGTTATGGTTAATTGCATGACTTGGCATCTATATCAATTGAGACACTTATATTGAAGGTACAAAATAATGCCGTGTGAGATTGTTTTTTAGGTTTTGGTACAAATGACTTCATAATAAAATTTAGACAACTATCTTTTGTAATTGTTGTTCATCTCATTTGACCAGGTATCTGTTGCCAGTCAGGATTCTAGTTTATTCAGAAGAACAGTTATTGCACTCAGGCAGTCAATAATAGGATTTTTTGACTGTTTGATAGATTCTTTCAACAATGGGATGATTTGAACTTGAAGTGGGGATTCCTAGGTTGTAATCGAGATCTGTGTCTTGAGCAGACATGTATTGAAAGAATATATACAAATTGTCAATAAGCACAAGAAAAGATACTCAACAGCATTGGGCATTAAGGAAATGCAAATCAAAAACACAATGAGATGCCACTTTTAACATGTAGGATAGCTAATATTTTTGAGAAAAGCAAAAATGGAAAATAACAAATAGAATTGTGCGTATGAATCAATTGGAATCCCCATTTATTGGTGGTGGGAATGTAAAATAGAGCAGCTACTTTGGGAAATAGTTTGGCATTCCCTCAAAAAGTGAAATATAGAACTACCATATGACCAGCAAACTATTAGGTCTATATATTAAAGAATTAAAAAGAGAGGCCCAGGGAAGTGGATGCAACTCAAGTGATCTGGATCCCATATACCATATGGGAGGTCCTGGGTTTGATTCCCAGGGTCTTCTGGTGAAGGAAAAAGCTGGCCTATACCCTGCAGAGACCTAATGGCCCATGCCCCACAGAGAGCTGAGCTGGAATAGGAAGATGATGCAACAAAGGGAGACGCAAAGGAGAGAGAACAAGAGATGCAGCAGACCAGGTAGAGGAGGTGGCACGAGCAATTGCATGGCTCTTTTCCACACTGAAGGTCCCCGGCTGAGTTCCCAGTGCCTCCTAAAGAGAAAGATGAGAAGAAAAGATAAGCAGACACAGAAAGAACACAGAGCAAAGGGACACAGGGAGCAGACAGCAAACACAAGCAACAACAAGGTCAGAGGGAATAAAATCTTTTAAAAGTCTCTTTAAAAAAAAACAGAGGTCCAAACAGATACTTGAAACCACTGTTTAATTCAGCATTATTCACAATAGCCTAAAGTTGGAAACGACCCAAGAGTCCATATATAGAGGAATGGGTTAAAAAAAAAAAGTGGCAGATCCATACAATGGAATATTACTGAACCATAAAAATTACTGAAATTCTGATACATACTAATATATGCATGACCCTTACAAACATTATACTGAGTAAATAAGGCAGACACACACACACAAAACACTGTATGATTAGAGTTATTTGAAATACAAGGAGAAGAAAATTCATAGAAACAGAAAGGAGATTAGAGCTTATTACCAGGGGTTAGGGAGAAAAGAGAATGGGCTTAATGATTAATGGCTATAGTTTCTGTTTCAGGTAATGAGAAAGTTTTGGAATTGAGTGTTTGGTGATGGTAGCATAACATTGTAAATATAATTGATACTAAAGCTTTTTAAGCTTTGTTTTCTTAATTCAGCATTTGTCTCTTTAATGCAGCTCTTTAACTCTTTTTCATAGTTTGGGGAAAGGTTATTGATTTGAAGATTCCTTTGCTACCTTTGCCCCAGGCAGTTTGGATAACTTAAGTAATATTGGAGATGATGCTGAGAAATGGGAACATTCATTCCTTGTTGGTGGGAATGTAAAATGATGCAGTCACTGTGGAAGACTTTTTGGCAGTTCCTCAAAAAGCTAAGTATAGAATTAACATATGACCCTGCATTCCCACTTCTCCATATACACTTAAAGCTTTGAACATATATTTGCTCTCCAATGTTTAAAGCAGCATTATTTGCAATTACCAAAAGATGAAGCAACTCTCGTTTCTATCAATCAATGAATGGAAAATAAAATGTGGTATATGCATAGAATGGAATATTATTGAGCCATTAAAAGGAATGAAGTTCTGATGCATGTAACAACATAGATGAGCCTTGAAGACATCATTCTTAGTGAAATAATCCAGGCACAAAAGGACAACTATTGTATGACCTCATTGATATGAAATAATTAGAATAAGCAAACTTAAAGAATGAGAAACTAGAATATAGGTTATCAGGGGACAGGGTGGAGAAAAGGAATGAGTTGTTAATGCTAAGGTTGTACAGAGTTTCCATTTGGTTGGTTGTAAAGTTTCGTACTGAATTGTGGTGCTTGTAACACAAAATTGTTTACATAATTAACACTGAATTATATATGTGAATGTGGTTAAAAAATAAATGTTAGGTTGTTTATAGAGTAATAGAATAAAAAAATAAAAATATCTATGAAACTGGACTACACAATGAACCCTAAGTTAAACCATTGGATATAGTTAGTAAAACAAGCGTCAAAATGTGATTCTATCAATAGTAACAAATGTACCACACTAAGACAAGGTGCTAATTATAGGGAAGTATGTGGGAACTCTGTATTTTATGCATGATTTTCTCTAAACATATAATGTCTCTAATTAAAAAAGCATACAGGATAAAAAATCAAATTTTCAGTAAAATAAAGAGTGTAATAGTAATACAAAAAAGAGCAACATTTAAAATAAACATTAATTAAAGCAAAGATACTTATTTTTTATTAAAAAGAAAGAGCCATAATTAAGATATACTATTCTGGGACATTTATAGGTTGAATAACATGATGTCAATACTTATGAACAATATCTGTTTAAATGTTATGAAGAAAGTGATGGGATCACAAGAGTAGGGGGAGCTTTAATTCATTTTATAAAATGTCACAGCCAATGTACCTGGATGTAGAGGATCTGAGTAATATAAATTGAAAATAAATTTTATTCAATAAAAAAATAATGACAACAAAGCATTTACAGAAAGTGAGTTTTTGAATGACAAAGAACTTCTTTTAAATGACCACAAATTTAAGGAGAGCATTGGACATTTTAATACTTCAAATTAACATATTCAAAGAGTAAAGTATTATTCTACATTTGTATTATGCTACGAGGGCAATATATTACATAGCAAAGAGAGATAGAATCCTAGATGGAATTATATATGTGTTTTTGCATAATTTCAAGCAATA
This sequence comes from Cabassous unicinctus, assembly GCA_029593785.1. Lineage (NCBI taxonomy): Eukaryota > Metazoa > Chordata > Mammalia > Cingulata > Chlamyphoridae > Cabassous > Cabassous unicinctus. The sequence continues at coordinate 14,897 of JAQZBX010013283.1, read as the reverse complement.
AACGTTCATTTCATCTTTTAAAAAATTTTTTCCAAGAGATTTTATTATTATTATTATTATTATTATTATTATTTACGAGGTACTTGGGATTGAACCCAGGACCTCATACATGGGAAGCAGGAACTCAACGACTGAGATGTATCCACTCCCCTTAAACCAAGTGTCTGATGTATTTTTTTAAGTAAGTACCAGAGATTGAACCTGGAGCCTCATACATGGGAAGCAGAAGTTCAACCACTTAACTACATCTGCTCCCCCAAACAACAGGCCTCCCATTAGTCCCGTGCAAGCTAATAGGTGGGGATTGTAATGCAACCAATCAGTTCAGCAAACAGCTGGGGCCCTGCCCCAAAATTAGGAAAGGGGAGGAGGAAAGGGCTTAAAAGACTCAACCTGGAGCCTCATGTGCATGTCTCACCCTGCAGCATGCCCACAATCTATGTCTCAGATTGTGTAATGATTTCCTGTTTCTTAATAAACTCTTTAATCCCTTGCCTAAAAAACGGTCATTTCAATATTTTAATTTTAAGAATATAGACAGAATTTTCCAGAATGATATACAAAGTTCACAAATATTGAATTCAGCATGGAAAACTAAGACAGAGTATTATAGCTCAGTGCCATTTGTACATAACAAAAAAGATTCAGGCAAAAAACTCTAGGCATCTTAAAGGAGGACATACAAATTTAAAAACAGATATCAAATATATTTACCAAATTTTATTTATATGTATTTATAATCAAGGAAAACCTTGCTTGTGATCACAAAATATCTGTTAAACATTCTACTTAGAGTCTTGTTAAAGTCTTTCCTGTATAGGCAATACTTGAGGGAGTTTGTAAATGTGTGCAACACAGTATAGAAGATGGCTGTGAGAGGATTTTTAAGAAATGCTTTATATGCAATGCAAACTAAGAAAGCAACCAATCCAGAAATTATAAATAAAAGTAGAATTGCCAACTGTAGCATGCAGCTGAATAAAGCTTTATTATGGGTTTCCAAAGAATGCATTCTAAGCACCATTTAAAATGTTTTTATATATGACATAATAAAGTATAACATATTAAGCCCTTGCATGTGCTTATAGCTATGACCACAGATTCAGAAAAGCAAATACCTGAGGAAGAGTGTCTCAAAATTTGAGTCACATCATTGAAATATTGATGGATTACTCTTGACACTGTGCAGAGGAGTCTGAACATGTATCTTGTGTAAATAATGAAATAGGACAACCCACTTTTCCATGAACCACCAGCTGCACTATGGGTGATGGTAAGCCCATAGTCCAGAGGGCAACAAATGGCAACAAAGTATCATAAGACATCACCACAAGGAAGAAGAGATCATTAGTTCCAAAGAAGATAAATAGGAAAATTTGAGTGACACATGCCAGAGAGAAATCAATTTATTTCCTGTCATATAATTCACAATCATTTTAGGATTAGTAACTGAAATGTAGCATAGAGTTATGAGATATAATTTGCCTATAAAGAAATACAATGGAGAGTGAAAATGTGGGTCAGTCACAGTGACAGTAACAAAAGATTCCCAATTAGTTCTCTCATACAAATCATTAAAGAGCAGAAGTTGCATGACTTGCAGCATCTGGGAGCTGAGATATACATGAGGAACAATAATGTGATTATAGTGAGATTGCTCATATTTATTGACATGCTGTGGTCTTTCTGGAAGTCAGTATAAATTGATAATGTGATACTAAAAACCAAAATGGAGAAAATCCACCATTTTGACAAATAATATGCAAACATTAGGATCAGCATAAGGCTTCTACTATGGAAATTAGGATAGAGAATATCAATAAAAGGCAGTCTTTTAAAATTAATGAAAGCAATATATATATTGTTTTCTACCACTACTCTGCTGATATTTAATAACTCCACCATTTAGGATATGATAATCTAAATAAATGAAACTACTTAATATGAGATCAATATCCAACTATCTCCATTTTCATTTTTAGAAAACCTAGAATTTAGGAAACATAACTATAAACTTTAATTATTTGTATTTCATTATTTTATTTATATATGATCTCCTTGTCTTAACAATGTTCCCAATCATTCTAATAATAATAATAATACTGATTTCCTTAAGTTGTTTATAGCCACATAAATTTTTAGTGTTTTGCAAAGTATTTTGTGCAAATTATTTTTCTATAATATCCTTTCAATTATGTGTGATTATCTATAATATCATTTGGCAATGGAGAAAATTCTTTATATTTGATTTTTCAAATCATGCATTAGCACTTGATCAACAGAAGTTTATTTAATATCTTCCAAATCTTCAAATTTCATCATTTTCCTCATTCTTTCAAAATTCTCAAGATTCACTATGATAAATTTACTATACATCTTCTCTTTCAAAACGCACCATGATTGCTCAGTGTTGGCTGGTAGATTTCTGGGTATCCTCTGTTTCTTATTATTATAACTTCTGACTACAGTGGATTTACTTGTTATTTTAATTGCTAATTGATGTTAACTGAGTGATTTGTACCTTTGGTATAACCAGATGTTTCCCTTGCCCCTCCTTTGTAGCTGGTTTCTGATTTCACCAACTAGCTTTAATCTGTTCTCAATAATTTCCCAAACCAGTGCTTCCATATTCCATACTATTACCAAAAGTAATCCTGCAACATTAATTATCCTGTAAGTGGAATAAAAATATGCAGAGACAATAGGAAGAAGAAACAGTGGATCCTAAAATGAAGCAAGAGGTCTGACAAACAGCAGTTCTGGCAACAACACAGCCCAATCCTCATTCAAAGCAGCCAACTTTGACTGAGACAACTACTGACTGAGACAACTACTGACTGAGAAACAGCAGTAAAAATCTTGTCCTTTAGAAATCATCTGTTCCTCCTTTGTGAATCCCATGAACTATTTTGACTGGGAAATACTGATGAAACAATTACCGAAGTAGAATTTTCACACAAAGCCAATCAACAACAAAATCCTAGATGAGAGAGAAACTGATTTTCTGATAAAACTTATAAAGATAAGTAGATCCCCAGACATAAGCAAAAAATTTTTGTCATACTAAGAAACAGGAAGATATGTCCCAGTTAAAGGAATGAATTATAAAGTAGGAAGAGACACAGAATTTGGAACAACTAGTCAAAGACATATAAACAAATCTTCTAAATCAATTCAAGGAGATGAAGGAAATTAAGGTTAAAGAGATTAAGAATATTAGGAATACAAAGGCTGAGCAAAGATAAGAACTTGAAAGCATGAAAAGAAAAATAATAGAACTCATATGAATTAAAGGCAAATAGATGATATTAAAATACACAAGAAGCATACAACAGCAGATTTGAACAGGTAGAAGAAAGGGTCAGTGAATTAGAAGGAAGGACATCTGAAATTGAATAAAAAAGATAACAGAGAGAAAAAGAATGGAAAAAAAATTGAGAAAGGACTCAGGGACTTGAATGATAGCATGAAGCACAGGATCATGTGTCATGAGTGACATAGAAGAAGGAAGGGAAAAGGAGCAGAAAGAATACTTGAGTCAATTTGGCTGAAAATTTCCCATCTATTATAAAAGATATAAATATACATATCCAAGAAGTGCAATGTACTCCAAACAGAAAAAATCCAATTAGATCTACTCCAAGACACATACTAAACATAATGTCAAATGCGAAAGATAAGAAGAGAATTCTGAAAGCAGCAAGAAAAAAGCAATTAATTCATCACATATAAAAAATCAGCAATAAGGATAAGGGTTGATTTCTTATCAGAAACCATAAAAGTGAGAAAGGTGAGAAGGCAGAGTTTTGATAAACTTAAGACACTGAAAGAGCAAAACTGATACTGAAAAATTCTTTTTTTCAATGTTTATGTTCACTTCTCTAAAACCACACCATTTATTAGAGCACTGCTATATCTTTTTTATTATTATCAATTGTATTTTATTATAATCAATTTTTTATTATAATCAAAAATCAATATTTATGTATAAAAATGTATTCATAAACCATCAATCTATCTAAAATAGAGAATCAATGGCATTGTATTATCACAGAGTTGTGTGTTTATCACTTCAAACAAAATTAGAGGATTTTAAGTATTCCAAAGAAAAGGAAAGAGAAAAAACAAACAGCCCCCAAATCCTACCATTTAGTAGTTGCCTCTCAATCTCTCCTACCCCTGCCAAACATAAGTGATAATCTATTTTCATCTTTCTAATCTGTTTGTATTTATATTTTGTATAGATAGAGTCAAACAATATGTAGTACATTTTTTCCTAGTTTCTATCACTTAGCATACTTCCTTTCTTTTACCATTGATGGAAGATTATTAATATATGAATATACACTGTTGTCCATAGTTCATTTTCCTTCTACTTTTGTCCCCAATATTACACTGATATTAATCTTTTATTAAATTAACATATGTTTGTTAAATTTCAGAGAAAAACTTTCTTCTATATGCTCTATTAACCACATTCATTTTTCACAAGATGCTTCAGTGTGCTGTACAGTATCATGTTTCATTTTTTTGCTTTCCAACTATTGATAAATATGTCCTTAGAATTTCCTTTTCAACTACTATCATGCCCATATATTACTACTCCTAATAAAAACCCTATGATGTGCTTTCACCATTTCTATTCATTTCCATACATTTCCAAATGACATTTCTTATCAATTTACAGAGATTAAACCTTAGCTTTCCACACTCTAACCTCATTTTATTTTCTGCTGCTGACATATTCTAGCTAATATCTCTAAAAATTTGCTCATTAAATTTAGTTCATAATAAATATCATATAGTATTTGTCATTTTGTGTCTCGCTTGCTTCACTTAATAAAATGTCTTCTAGGTTCATCCATATTTTCATATGCTTCATGACTTCACTTCTCCCTACAGCTAAATAATATCCCATCTCGTATATATGCAACAACTTGCTTGTCTTATCATCAGTTGACAGAAACCCAGGTTTCTATCTTTTGGCAAATGTGACTAATACCACTATGAACACCAGCGTGCAGATGTCTGTTTGCTTCCCTATTCTCAGTTCACTTAAGTATATATCTCATAGTTGTAAAGCCAGGTCACATGGAAGATCTATAAATAACTTTGCTATGAACCAGGAAATAGATTTCCACAGTGGCTGTGCTATTCTACATTCCCATCAATAGTGAATAAGCATTCCTTTTTCTTCACATCAATGTCCGACACTTGTAGGCCTCTGCTTTTTTTTTTTTTTTAATAGTGGCCATTCTAGTAGGTGTGAAATTGTATTTCATTGTAGTTTTGATTTACATTTCTTTAATAGCTAGTGATGTTGAACATTTTCTCATGTGTGTTTTCACCATTTGTATTTCCTCTTTAGAAAATGTCTATTCAATTATGTTGCCTATCTTTAATTGGATGTTTGGCTTTTAGAGTTGATGTCTAGGATGTCTTGATATATCATGGATATTAATCCCTTGTCATATGTGTGATTTCCAAATGTATTCTCCCATTGTGTAGGCTGCTTTTTAAAAAGGAAATCGTCTGACAATTTAATACCTCCTATCAATAATGGGTAGAATGACTAAGAAGAAGATGAACAGGGAAATACAAGACCTGAACAACACAATAAATCAATTTAACATAAAAGACATCCAGACAACCACCCACAAAACAACAGCAGAATACAGATTCTTCCCAAGTATACATGGAACACCCTCCAGAGTAGAACACATGGTGAGCCACAAAATAATTGGCAATGCATTTAAAATGATCAAAATCATAAAAACATGTTTTCAAACATCAATGGAATGCAATTAGAAATAAACACAAGAAGAAATTAAGGAAATTGTTTTTGTTTATTTTTGTTGTTGTATTTCCTTTTCTTTTAAGCTACCTTAATACCTTCTTCAGGGAAATACAAAAATCCTTTGAGGTGCAAAATTGTTTAATATCGAGGAAGTCCTCAAAATTCTTTTCTTTTTCTTTCATTACTCATGCTTTGTTATAAGGTGTAAGAGACTCCAATATACTACAATACCTGCAAGATGACTCTTTTCTTTATCTTCTACAAGTTTCATGGATCCTGTCTTTTATATTTAGGTCTTTGATCCAATTTCTGAGTGTATAAGGAGTGCAATTGGGGTCTTCTTTCATTCCTTTGGTTATAAATATCTAGTTCTTCCACACTGATCAAAGGGTTTATTTTTATGCCCAAAACCAAGGTGTTTTGATGACTCTAGAATTGTTTTACAATTTATTTTTTTTTAATTTTTAATACAGTTTTAGTTTATAACTTGGTTAAAACTCAATCTAAAATTCGTCTGAATGTGTGCCAACCATCAATTAATTTGTAAAATATCATAAAATTGAGAGTCATTATATTAAATAATAAAATATGACATCCATAACAGCCAATCACAGTTAGAACATCCTCTTTTACAAATATTGAGAAATATTCATCTATATATTAATAAACTATTTTATTTTTTAAAAGATATTTAGATTATATAAATATTGCATAAAAAATACAGGGATTCCCATGTGCCCCACTCCCTACTGCTCTCACAGTTTCCCACATTAACAACATCTTTTATTAGTGTGGGACATTTCTTAAATTGACGAACACATTTTGGAGAATTGCCACTAAGCATGGATTATAGATTACATTGTAGTTTACTCTACCTCCCACAAAATTTTCTAAGTTATGACAAGATTTATAATGGCCTATATCTGTCATTGCAATGTCATTCAGTACAATTCCCAAGTCCTGAAAATGCCCCCATACTACACCTATATTTCCCTCTTCCTCACAACTTAAAGTAAGGAAACATGATTCCTCCAATTTCATTCTTCTTTCTTTTATTTGAGACCACTTTCCTTTCCAGATAAATTTGATAATTGACTTTTCTATTTCTGTAAAGTAGACTGTTGGTGTTTTTTTTTTTAGCATTGCATTGAATCTACTTTAAGGACACTTTAAGGACAATTGACATCTTTATGATATTTAATCTTCCAATAAATAAACATGAATGTCTTTCCATTTGTTTGGGTTTGCTTTGATTACTTTTAGCAGTATTTTGTTGTTTTCTGAAAATAGATCCTTTACATCTTTGGCTAAATTAACTCCTAAATATTTGAGTCTTTTGTTGATATTTTAAGTGAAATTTTTTTTTCTTGATTTAGTCCTCAGTTTGTTTGTTATTAGTATAAATATAGTACTGAGGATTGCATGTGAAGTTTTTATCCTGCCAATATGATGAACTCATTTATTAGCTGTAGAAAGTTTGTCATAGGTATTTCAGAATTTTCTAACTACAAGATCATTACACCTGTGAAGAGTGATAATTTGCATAGATTTTTCTGATTTGGGTTACTTTTATTTTGTTTCTTAATTAAATTCATTAGCTAGAATATCTATCACAACTTTTAATAACAGGGGTGACATTGGGGATCCTTGTCTTGTTACTGACCTTAGAGGGAATACTTTCAACCTTTCCATATTGATAGCAATGCTGACTGTTAGTAAATTATGTACATCCTTTATCATGTTGAAGAACTTCCATTCTATTCCCAAATTTCAATGGGTTTTTATCAAGACATTGGTGGATTTTGTCAAATGCCTTTTCTGCATCAGTAAAAATGATCATGTGTTTTTTCACTTTTGGTTTGTTAATGTGATATGTTAATTAATTTTCTTGTGTTGAACCACTGTTACATACCAGAAATAAAACCCACTTGATAGTAGTGTATATTTCTTTTAATATGCTAATGGATTTGATTTGCATGTATTTTGTTTTGAGGTGTTTTTTTTTTTAAATCTATGTTCATTAGAGTGTTTGGTCTATAATTTCCTTTACTTGTAGAATCTTAAACTGTCTTTGGTATTAGGGTGGTGATGGCTTCATAAAATGTTGGCTTCATAAAATTTTCCCTTCTCTTCAATTTTTGGAAGAGGTTAAATAGGATTGTTATTATTTCTTCTTGAAATGTTTGTAGAATTCACCTGAGATGTGTTCCGGTCCTGGACATTTCTTTGTTAAAAGATTTTTGATGACTGATTCAATCTGTTTACTTCTGATTAGTCTAATTAGGTTTTCTATTTCTTGAAGTGTCAATATAGGTTTTTTGTGCATTTCTAGGAAATTGTTCATTTTCTCTCGGTTGCCCAATTTGTTGATATACTGCTTCTTATAAAATCCTCTTATTTCTGTAGTGTCCATAATAATGTACCCAATTTTATTCCTAATTATATTTATTTGTACCTTCAACCTTTTTTTGTTAATTAATCTTGCTAAGGTTTTTTTCCAATTTGCTGACCTCAAAAATCCAGGTGTTAGTTTTGTTGATTTTGTTGATTATGACTCAGACAAAGGAACAAATCAAAGCTCCAGATGAGACACAGAATTTGAAACAAATAATCAATGATTCCCATATATTAACACCTAATTCAAATGAATTTCCTAAATCAAATCAAGAGTTGTAGGGCAGCATGTCTAGAGAGAGAAAAAGACATTAAGAAGACACTGGGTAACAATAAAGCAGTAATTGAAAGCCTAAATAGATAAATAAAAGAGCTTATGGGAATGGAATACACAACAGGTGAGATTACAAATAGTTTACAGGAAATAATGGCTGAACATTTCCTAACTTTCATGAAAAATATGAATATAAATGTCCAAGGAGTACAGTGCATTCCAATAAGACTAAATCTAAATAGACCTCTTCTAATACACATCTTATGCAAAATATCAAATGCCAAAGATAAAGAGAAAATTCTGAAAGCAGCAATGGAGAAGTGAAACATCACATACAAGGGATGCCCAGTAAGATTTAGTATGGATTTCTCTCAGAATATATGTAGGCAAGAAGGCAGTGGTATAATATAATTAATATACTGAAAGAGAAAAACTGCTAGCCAACAATTCTTTACCTGTCAAAATTGTCCTTAAAATATGAAGATGAGTTTAAAATATTCAAAGATAAACAGAAAATGAGAGTTCTTAAAAAAGAATGCAGCTCTAGAGGAAACACTATAGGTAGTTCGGCGCCCTGAAAGGAAAAGACAAGAAAGGCTTTGAGGAGAGTGTAGAAGTGAAGAATATCAGAAAGAGTAATCAAAAAGGTAAAAAGAGAGAAATAAATGTCATTTTTATTTGATCCTGTAACTCACACTTTACTTGTTAAATACATGTCCCAGAGACTAAATCTTCAGTCGGTTCATGTGCCATGTTGAGCCCTGAATCTCAGCAGAGTTGCAACCCCTACTATTCAGTTCATTGGACTCACCCAGGATAACTAGCAATGGGAAGATGTTGGACAATGCCCATTCAAAGGAACAGTGAGTTTTTGCAACTGCAAGCAAGACAGTTCCATCCATCTACCCCATGGGATATAAGCTCCCCCTTAATTAGAAACAGCATGGGCTTCACCATCCCCAAATCCTCAATATTGGGAAATGATCAGTGGACTAAAGTAGACTTATTATTCTAGCAATGGAAGAACTTGTATCATTGATATAAAAGCAGTAGTTTCCAGACATTATGAGGGGAAGGAAAGGGAAGAACAGGCAGGTTTGGGGACATTGAAAGTGTTCTGCATGGCATTACAATGACAAACACAGACCATTATACCTTTTGTCAAAACCTATAAAATTTTTCAGGGCAAAGTGTACACTGTAATGTAAACTATAATCAATGGTTAAATACCAATGCTTCAATAGTTGTTCATCAATTGTAACTAATGTACCACACAAATGAATGATGTTAATGTAAGAATGTGTGGAAGGTGGAGTGGGTGGGGTATATGGAAATTCCTTATAATTTTGATGTAACGTTTTTGTAAACTAAAACTTATTTTAAATGCAATTTAAAAAGAAACATGCAGAGACAAACAAGAAAAGACATAGATTGGCAGAATGGATACAAAGATATCATCTATCTGTATGCTGTCTACTAGATTCATGTTAGACTTAAGGATATAAATACGGTGATAGTGAAATGTTGGAAGATGATATTCCATGCAAAAATAACCAAAAAATAGCAGGGGTAGCTGTACTGATAATACTAATAAATGGACTTTAAATGCAAATATATTAAAATAGACAAAATCCATTATACATTTTTAAAAGTGACAATAAACCAAGAAGAAATATAAATTATAAACATCTATGCACATAACTGAGGTGTCCAAAAATATGTGAGGTAAACAATGGCAAAATTGAAGGGAGAAATAGATAACTCTACGATAATAGTCAGAGACTTCAATATACCAGTCACATCAATAGATAGAACATGTAGTCAGAGGCTCAATAAGGAAACAGAGAACCTGAATAATATAATAAATTAACTAGACCTAAAAGACATATACAGAACATTGCACCCCAAAACAGCATGATAAAATTTCTTCTCAAGTGTTCATAAATCATTCTCAGGGGTAGACCAAATATGGGGTCACCAAACATATTCAATACATTTTAAAATGTTGAAATTATATGAAGCATTTTCCCCTGACTATAATGCAATGAAACTAGAAAGCAATAAGTGGTGGAGAACTGGATTATTCACAAATATATGGAAGTTGGACAAAGGATTCTTTAGCAATCAGTAGGTCAAAGATGAAATAGAAAACAAATTCACTAAATATCTCCAGTGAAATGAAGACAGGAATACAACATAAAAAGAAAAAACATATTGGCTGCAGCAAAGGCAGAGCTGAAATAAAAACTATATCCTTAAATGTCTGTATTGAATGAGAAGAAAGAGCTAAAATTAAAGTTTAAGTGCACATCTGGAAGAACTAGATTAAGAACAGCAAGTGTATCCCAATGCAAGGAGAAAAACAATAAAGATTAGAGGAGAAATAAATTAAACTCGAGAAGAAAAAAGCAATAGAGAGAATTAACAAAAGGAAAAGCTGGATCTTTGAGATGATCAATCAAAATGACAAGCCTTTAGCTAGACTGACAAAGAAAAAAGAAAGAAATTATGCAAATAAATACAATTAGAAATAAAAGATAGGCATTATTGCTGACCACACATATATTGAAAGGATCATAATATGATATTATGAAAAACTGTATGCCATCAAATTAGATAAATTATTTAAAATGGACAATTTCCTAAACAAACAAGAACAACCTACACTAATTCTAGAAGAAACAGAAGACCACAACAAACTGATCAGAAGTAAAGTGAGAGAAGCAATTGTCAATAACCTTCCAAAAAGAAAAAGAAAAAGGAAAAGACCAAAATCAAATGACTTGACAGGTGAATTCTACCAAGTATTCCAAAAAGAATTAATACTAATCCTGCTTAAGTAATTCCAAAAATTTGAAGCAGAAGGAATACTTCCTAACTCAATTAATGAAGCCCATATCTTCTTAATACAAAAGCCAGATAAAGATATTAAAATAAAAGGAAATTACAGACCAATTTCTTCAATGAATACAGATGCAAAACTCGTGAACAAAGTACTTGTAAATAGAATCCAAGAGCACTTTAAAAAGTTACACACTCTGATCAAGTGGCTTTTATCTCAAGCATGTAATGATGGCTCCACACAGGAAAATCAATTAATGTAATACACAACATTAATAAAATGAAGGGGAAAAACCACATGATAATCTTGATTGATGCAATAAAGGCATTTAATAAAACCCAGCATCCTTTTTTAATAAAAACACGTGGAAATATAGGAATAGTAGGAAGCTACTTAATCATGATAAAGGGCATGTATGAAAAACTCTCAGTCAACATTTTACTGGGTGAAAGTTTGAAAGTTCACCTTCTGTGATGAGAACAAGAAAAGGATGCTCACTGTTACCCATTATTCAAATGGATAAGCAATCTCTGGTATATACATTCAATGGAATATTACTCAGCTGTAAGAAGGAATGCAATATTAACACCTGGGATAAGATGGATGAACCGTGAAGCAAGCCAGGCACTGAAGGACAAATATTACATGACATCATTGATATGAATTAACCAAATTGAGCAGACTCACAGAGATAGAGTCTGGAATATAGGTTTACAGGAGACAGAAAGGGAGTAGTGTTGTGAGCCAATGTCCATATGGGCAAAATCTCTGATAAGGTGAAATGGTGTAGTTGTGCAGTTGGGCATGAGAGTGGTACAGTGATGCTACTGTGTTAGATGGTACTGGCCTGTAAGTAGGTAGGATGAGGTGGTTGTACTGTCCCTGGAAAAAGAGGGAGGGTAGAGAGAGGGAGCACATGAACACTGGGGATTTGTTGGTATATGGTTGAAATGACAATGTTGTGTATGTTTTTTGGCAAATATGGCACAGGAGGGTTACTGGTTTAGGGTATTGGATATAGGGGCTAGGGCACAGATGGGGCAGTATTTGAGGGAATATGTGAGTGTTCATCCTGTCATAGTGTGTTGTACCAGTGGATGGAGACCCACACAATGAATGGAATGGTGTTGGATTCCCAGTGGTATGATATAGTTAAGGTGCTGAAATAAACAAATAAAAAACTGCCAGCTAAGTATTCACTATCCAGCAAAATTGTCATTTAAAAATTAGGGAGAATTCAAAATATTCTCAGATAATTAGAAATTGATAGAACTTATCAAAAAGAATCCTGCCCTTAAAGAATTACTAAAGTGAGTTCTGCATATTAAAAGGAAAAAACAGGAGAGAGAAGGTTGTTGGAGAGTGTAGAAATGAAGATAATTTGTAAGAATAGCTAAAAGGATAAAAAAAAAATAAAATATGACATATATAAGCCTAAAGAAAAAATAGCTAAAGTAAATGGTGCCTTTACATTAATAACATTGAGTGTTAATGGATTAAATTCTCCATTAAAAAGGCACAGATTGGCAGAATGGATAAGGAAATATGATCCATCTACATGCTGTCTACAAGAAACTCAATTTAGACACAGTGACACTGCCAGTTTGCAAGTGAAAGGTAAGAAAGGTTAATTTTCTATGAAAAGAGTAACCTTACAAGGGCAAGAGTAGTTAATTTAATATCAGACTAAATAGACATCAAATACAAAAACAGTTGATTCCTGGATTTGTGAATCTGACTCTGGAGAAACTGTACAATACATTGAATACCAATTTGAAGCATATATGGACTCCTGGATAATTTTGCTCCAGCACTGTCTGCAAGCTATTGCCACTTAGCTGGCACTGTAACTGAGCTTTCAAAAGGTCATTCATTATTCTATCAAGCCAGATGGTTTGAAATGATGGGAAAGACAAGTTAATTCAGTAACATCAGACCTTTTCCACACTCTAGTTTCTTTGAAGTGAATTCCTTGATCAGAAATATTGATGTGGTGAATACCATGAAAGTGAATGGAGCACAATGTAAGCCAATACATGGTAGTTTTGGTAGAAGCATTGTATGAAGGGAAGAAAACTCAGTATGCATATTGTCTATTCCAGTAAGAAAAATCACTGCTTCTTACATGATATATGCAGTCTAATGTAATCAACCTGCAAATAACTGGTCTCTCAGCAGTGTCTCTAGGCTTGTCAGCTTTCGTGAGAGAAAATCCATGTTGGTGGGTCTGTACATAACCTCCATGTACATGTTCTCATTAGACAATGAAAGGAGTAGCTGGGGAAAACAGCTGACTAATATGCACAGAATGGGTCATCTTGTCCACTTGCTTATTAAAACCCTCCTTTGCTTTCATCACACGTTGGTGAGAACTCACATAAGACACAAATATTTTCATGTTTTTCCTCATTCAGAAAGACCTATCCTCATAACTCTTCCATAGGCTTCCTTGTCACTATTTTTCCTACAAAGATCTTTCTGAGTCCATTCCCATCCAAACCATTAGACTCAGCCATGGGTCAATAACCACATATATTATCTTCTATGCAAAATGAACACCTATGTGTTTACAGGGAGGATTTTCTTTCACCACTCTCCTTCAGGGATATCCCAAAAAGAGGCTGTAGTGGTGGAGTTGCTCACTTTGGGGTATTGCATACATATAATGCAGAAACATATGAATTGCATAAAGACCAATTAGTCAATTTGAAAGGGGATGTTAGGGTAATCACCAACACTGCATTCTTCAAGTACTTGACAATGGCGGTAATTTACAAATTTCCTCCAAGAATGTGGTATTGCTTTTGATCTCACAGATTTTAGAATGAATCATGAATCAGGAGCATCCTATTCAGAAAGTAGAAGGATATCCACTGAGGGGATAAAAAGGGAACCTCTTATAAGGTGAACATGGAAGCAAGTGAGGAATTGTTCTGTTAAGCTGATATTAAGTTTCTATTTATCATAAAGCTATCTCAGAAAGTGGGGAGAAGATATACATTGATTTGTGGGGTGCAATTGTCCACTCTGATATGCTATCTCTATTGGTATGAAACTAATTTATCAGAAAACATTTCTTATTAACAACCCTGTAGGGTGAGTCCCATTTTCTCCTAAAGCCCCTGCAGGTCAATTGTATGTGTATATTTATGTTTGTTTTTTTTTCTGGGGAAAGTCCTTCTCAGAAAGGGGTTCCCTCCAGTTAATCTCCAATGTAAGAAAACTTTTTCTTTTACAAACACAAATTTCCTAGAGAAAGCAGCTCTAGAGGCTTCCTTTGGCCTTTTCTACCATCATAGCTCTAACTTTAAAGATTAGGGAATCAATGTGAAGAGTACCCATTTTTTGTATGTCTATTCCTATAATTAATTATGGTAGTGGGGAAATAGCTATGAATGAATTGAAGAACCCACTGGACACACTCTTAAATGGACCCAAGTTAAAATTCCATTGTACATATTAATTACAGAAGGACTTACTCTGATTGGTTGAACACAGTGATGCTTTAGGCATCATGGGACTATTGATATTTGAGAAAGAGTATCCAGGAATCCTTAAAAATCTGATTATTTCCTTTTGCCCAACAAAGT